>CAJPEX010000790.1:0-80564 GCA_905338405.1 Notodromas monacha
TGACAGACTGGGAATGATTCAAAGGATGATACAAATTTTCAGTCATTTCTATGGATTAGACTATATATGGCTGAGGTTGAATTCTTTTACAACAATATGACAGCTAATTGACAAACATGCCATGTCTTTGAATTAGTTTCTAAAGCTGGTTTGCTCAAAAAAATATGACATTTACATTCCTGACAATCAGATGGGTTCATTCCCAGGTGGCTTGTATGTTTTACTCATCTCAGTTGGATTATCAATTCATAAATCATTCTTTGTGGGCATTGCCCTATAACAACTGTCTTCTATACTTATGACTGCATATTCAATGTTTATCCATTTGTCCAAAGTTCACCAAAATAACCCAGCAGACAATTTGACACCTGGTAGTGCACTTCAGGATCCCAGTAAGTTTGAAGAGGCTTCATCAATTTCCCCAAGTTTTCTTGTAATTCTGCTTTATAGATCAACTGGATATTTTTTTTGTTGCCTCTTAAATCTGAGTACAGTTGGTACCTTGCAATTCAGCCTCCTACAATTTGACCATCCTGCAATTTCACCGCTGAATTTGCAGGGAGGTTGACTTGCAATTTGACCTAGCCCCCCCCTCCCCCCAATATGACCCACAGAGATGCGCAAAAACATCAAATACAATGTAGAAAACATCAAATTTGTTGCTTTGAAATTTAGCCCTAGTCCAGGAACAGATTAGGGTCAAATTGCAGGGCACCACCACCTGTACTATAAAACCTTTTTCAGGACATGTGTGACGGAATAATTTGGTACTTTAATATACTACTGTACCTACACACTGGCTAATGTTAGATGGCAGCCATATTAATTGAATACTAGAGATTTTAATCTGTACCCTCCAAGGGTTTTTACAATTTAGGTGTGCCCTTCATGTCTTATGTTTTTATACACACAACGAGAACGAGAACACACACACACTCTAACACTTCCAATAGAGAAAAATAGAAAAATAGGTAACACAAGACACTAACTAAAACACTAGATACTTAGTTATTGGGGTTAAAGCAATTTGAAATACATCTTTATCTACTTTCTTTGGGATCTCTTAAAAGAGATCCCCAGCTGAACCTCACAGCTGATTCTGGCATTTCATTTCTGAAACTCTGCCTTTTTGTGACATTTCAGACACAAAAAATTGGTAGCAGAGCGTGGTTCAGACATTTCAGACACCACACGTTTCTACTTTTAGCAAATTTTGAGATGGAAAGAACATCACCTCAACAAGATGTTAGGGCAATTACTGTACCAACAGCATGCCCTTGATTTATAAAAAAGTTAAAGTTGGTTACTTGTTCCAGTTCATGTCATTTTGGTGAGTCTTGGTTAAGGGTAGTGAACAGTCTAGACATAAGAGAGAAGGAAGGGAGACGTTTAGGGGGGACAGTTCCTTTTAGAATAAAAAAAAAAGAAGGCGCCTCGCATGTAGGCCACCCAAAAGCGACACGACCACCTGCCAGTCTAGAAAAAAATAAAATTAAATAAAACCCAAAAGAAAAACCCAACACAAAAAAAAAATACCCACATGAAGTTTCCCCTCTAACCTGCGTCTTACTTTGATCCTCTTTCTCTCACACGTGGTTTCTTTGCTCTCTTGAGAAGAGGGAAAGAAAGGGAATCTGAAGCTCATGTGTGTGTGTGTGTTTGAGTCTGTATATACAGAAGGAAGATGGGGAGGTTTCTATTTCCGGTCGGATGTCATTGGCGAGTGCTTGTTTTCCATTCCCTTCCGGCTCCGCTTGCCAGCGACGGCGGAAACGACCTGGTTTTGAAGTTTAATTTTTTTTTTTTACAAATATGTTCACAAATATATCGACGACCCCTGGAAGATGAATGATCTTTAAATGATCCATCGATCATTCGCATAATGTTTCCATAGTGAATGAACGTGATAGTGTGTTTAAAAAAAAATACTAATTTTGCTGTTTCTGCTGCTGGAAAATCACCGCGCGTGTATTCTTTTAAATACTGCGGAGGTGAAAAAGTATATGAAGACGAGGGGAACTCGTACTAATTTGACTGTCTAGAAATTTTATCTTGCTTTGAAAAATTACTGGAAATTTCAAAAGAAAGGTTGCGTATTATTTTAAATACTGCTGGCGTCAGTGAAAACGAGTTGATCTCGTACGATTTTGACTCGCTGGGATTTTTTTGTTGCTTTCGAAAACTATTGAAAAGTTTGAAAGAAACGTTGCTTAGGTAATTTTTTTAAATTCTTCGGCCGTATATGAAAAAGCGATACAATACTGTACTTTATTGTATAGGAAGGCACCATCGCTGAAAGTTTCGTCACCGAATTTCTAGGAAATTCATCATTTTCAGTTCATGAAAATTTCTTTTTCGAGGCAGAAATTCACTGCTGATGCTGAACCGGATATTTGAAAAAACACACAATTTTATATTATCAAGAATATATTCCGTGATTCATTTTTACTTTACCATTCGCACGTAATTTCTTACCTGTGAACTTTTTCGTGGTGGGTTGAAATTTTTTACTGTGTTCAGGAAGGGATTTCGATATTTTGAAAAGGTAATTTTAATTCATGATATGAAAATTAATTCTCATTAGATATTTGCCCGTCTTGATAACTGCAATCATTTTTTTGTAGTAGCTTTTCGAAGTGTTTCAAAGAAGCTAATTTTAACATCCGTTTTTGTCAATTCAGGCGCTAAATTTATATCGACTATTAATTTTTTACGGTGATACCAATTTCTCCATAATTTTCCTCGTTTTTCTTTTTACTCGAAAATGCTAAGATTAACCATGCAAATATATTTCGTAACGTTTGACTTCACTTTGACTGGAACAGAAGTTTGCTTTTATAATGCTGCTTCAGAAGCACTACGAATTTTTCTAAATTTCAATCGTTTTGTGATTTTTTTTTCTTCTATGTGGAATTCCCAAATACGAATAAAGTAATAAAAATAACGCTTTATAGCGCGGAATATTTAAAAACAAAATTCGGGTTACAATGGATTGAAGAATTCCGTGACCGATTCCTCTTGTGAGTAAAACGATTCAACAAACGTTGATTCCGTGTCTCTATCAGGAAATAGGAGTGCAAAAATTGTAATGCTTTCAACCCCAGTACAACCCGTGGAAGCACGGACCCGTTTTCTAGAAAACGGGCCCAAACAACCCGTTTTTATCATCGGGTTTCCGTACTTGTATATGTTCCAGATTATTCAGGTTACGATATATATCCAGCAAAAAGGGGAAGCGAAATTTCGGAAAACAGTACCCCCGAATGCAAAAGGCCGAATTTCTTGCCAAAATAAAAATAAAACTGCCCCGACCCGCAAAGAAAATAAATAAATAAATAAATAAGAGAAACTTGGCAACGGGTTTCCGCAGAATTTATATATTCGTACCCACAGCCGCTCCTGTTGGTTCGATAAAACGGGGTTCTCGCCATTTCCGAAAATGTTCGCGTTGTTCTATTTATTGCTATTTTATTTATTTTGGTGTTTGTTTGTTTTTTTTGCTTCGGAAGTTATCGCAGGTGAAGGAGAAATTCGCGACGCACAAGAACCACGTGAAGCCATTCAGAAATTTGAATTTCGGAAAATTATCTTTAAAACAAAAAATAAGAAATCCGAAAAATTTACGCAGAATGTTTTTTTTTTTATTTGGTCAAATTTGCTTATTTTTTCTGGGCTACGACCCTGTTTTTATCGGCAGAATTAGCTATAATTATCTCTGATGTGGGTTCTCACGAGTCCTGAGACTTCATTACCGAGATAATTAGTGAAAGAAACTCGTAATTAACTACAGTTAACGGTTACACGTGCAGGTGTTACTTTCAATATTTGACACCTGCAACTTAATTATTCAAATACAGAACAGTACTGTACAGTACTATAATTCTGCGTCATGATATTATTATTATTTTTTGGTTGGTTCGAAATTGTATAATAATGTCTTCCTAGTTTTATGTTCTAGGGATACAATATACGGAGAATGATTTTATTCAAAAGATGGGATTTTTTGATTCAGAAATTATTCATGATATGGATCAAAATTTGACGAGAGTTTTAAATTGAGATTTAATTTATTCTTGCTCGCAATATATTGGTTTCTGACGCTCAATTCCGTCAAGCAAAGAAGAAAATAACACAACAGAATAAAAAACGATTAGATCAAGTTCACTTTTAGATTATTTTTTCGAATGGATGCCTGACAAACGCGCTTTCTCTCGACGGAATCCTAATTTCAGAAAAAAAATGTGTCAGTGTAAAATACCAAAAGTTACTCAACGCTTTGCATCAAAATATTCCAAAAAATATTACCTCTAGTCCCTGGTTATATATATACTCATCAAACGAATTTCTTTTCTTTTTGAAGAGCATGGGTAACAAATAATAATTTGTTATTCAAGTGACAATACGTGCGAAAAAGATTTATGGAATTATTTGATAAATGAACAGATTTGTTTGCTGCGTCGCGCGTTTTTTCATGAAAATTTTTTTTATTGGTTTATACCTGTTAAATTTTTCATATTTGGTGTTTCCTTCAGTAGAATTTCTGCAATGCTTTCTCAATGGTAATTTTCTGAATGTGCGTATTTCATTATTGCTGGACATAAAATCACCTATATTTTGCCAATTTTCAACTAAACATAACCGAATTTTAAATATTTTGACGTGAACTCTGCTTTCAGTCTGAAGTCTTTTTTTTCTCTCAAAAGTTGCCTTCATTCACGACGAAGAAGTAAAAATTTTTTGATTTTCTTTGATTTATTCTGATCTGACACAGTTTATTATTATTATTATTATTTTGTAGGAACTATACTATGCTACTTTTTTTTTTACAGAGCCTAACACAAAATTGGAAGGCGAATACATAAGCAAAGGTTTTCTTCCTTTTTAAAATCGCAGTTCAAAATTTAAATTTCACGGTACACCTGTAATTATAAAATGATTCTGTTGTTAGTCTCAATCAAAATTTTTCATCAGGATAACATCTGATTCTTTTACGTTGCTTCCTCATTTATTGCCAATGAAGAATCAACTTTCATTTCTTGCAAATGTAAAATTAGCCTTCATCCGTTTTTGAAGAAGCAGTCCCAAGATTCAGAGAATGAAATTGAAAGGCTTTTGAAATCATTACCACTTTCCCCTGTTCTCTAGATAGTACTGCAATTATTGAGTCATTGTTCATGATTGAAGAGATGGCTGAAATTCTCCAGAAAAGTTGAAATCTTTCACCTTCCTAAAGATAACCTTCTATATCTCACCCGACTTTATCTGGCACACAACCAAACACATTTCAGTGCAAACTGATGTAGAATATTTGTAAGCACACAAAATCTAAAAATGTAACATTTACTGATACTGTATATATATATGCATCTGGATCCCAGCCAGCGACATCTATGCTAATAAAATTGTAAAGAGGCCGAAGCCAGACATAAAAATGTTAAGAGCCCCAAAATCTNTGCCCGTCTTGATAACTGCAATCATTTTTTTGTAGTAGCTTTTCGAAGTGTTTCAAAGAAGCTAATTTTAACATCCGTTTTTGTCAATTCAGGCGCTAAATTTATATCGACTATTAATTTTTTACGGTGATACCAATTTCTCCATAATTTTCCTCGTTTTTCTTTTTACTCGAAAATGCTAAGATTAACCATGCAAATATATTTCGTAACGTTTGACTTCACTTTGACTGGAACAGAAGTTTGCTTTTATAATGCTGCTTCAGAAGCACTACGAATTTTTCTAAATTTCAATCGTTTTGTGATTTTTTTTTCTTCTATGTGGAATTCCCAAATACGAATAAAGTAATAAAAATAACGCTTTATAGCGCGGAATATTTAAAAACAAAATTCGGGTTACAATGGATTGAAGAATTCCGTGACCGATTCCTCTTGTGAGTAAAACGATTCAACAAACGTTGATTCCGTGTCTCTATCAGGAAATAGGAGTGCAAAAATTGTAATGCTTTCAATCCCAGTACAACCCGTGGAAGCACGGACCCGTTTTCTAGAAAACGGGCCCAAACAACCCGTTTTTATCATCGGGTTTCCGTACTTGTATATGTTCCAGATTATTCAGGTTACGATATATATCCAGCAAAAAGGGGAAGCGAAATTTCGGAAAACAGTACCCCCGAATGCAAAAGGCCGAATTTCTTGCCAAAATAAAAATAAAACTGCCCCGACCCGCAAAGAAAATAAATAAATAAATAAATAAGAGAAACTTGGCAACGGGTTTCCGCAGAATTTATATATTCGTACCCACAGCCGCTCCTGTTGGTTCGATAAAACGGGGTTCTCGCCATTTCCGAAAATGTTCGCGTTGTTCTATTTATTGCTATTTTATTTATTTTGGTGTTTGTTTGTTTTTTTTGCTTCGGAAGTTATCGCAGGTGAAGGAGAAATTCGCGACGCACAAGAACCACGTGAAGCCATTCAGAAATTTGAATTTCGGAAAATTATCTTTAAAACAAAAAATAAGAAATCCGAAAAATTTACGCAGAATGTTTTTTTTTTTATTTGGTCAAATTTGCTTATTTTTTCTGGGCTACGACCCTGTTTTTATCGGCAGAATTAGCTATAATTATCTCTGATGTGGGTTCTCACGAGTCCTGAGACTTCATTACCGAGATAATTAGTGAAAGAAACTCGTAATTAACTACAGTTAACGGTTACACGTGCAGGTGTTACTTTCAATATTTGACACCTGCAACTTAATTATTCAAATACAGAACAGTACTGTACAGTACTATAATTCTGCGTCATGATATTATTATTATTTTTTGGTTGGTTCGAAATTGTATAATAATGTCTTCCTAGTTTTATGTTCTAGGGATACAATATACGGAGAATGATTTTATTCAAAAGATGGGATTTTTTGATTCAGAAATTATTCATGATATGGATCAAAATTTGACGAGAGTTTTAAATTGAGATTTAATTTATTCTTGCTCGCAATATATTGGTTTCTGACGCTCAATTCCGTCAAGCAAAGAAGAAAATAACACAACAGAATAAAAAACGATTAGATCAAGTTCACTTTTAGATTATTTTTTCGAATGGATGCCTGACAAACGCGCTTTCTCTCGACGGAATCCTAATTTCAGAAAAAAAATGTGTCAGTGTAAAATACCAAAAGTTACTCAACGCTTTGCATCAAAATATTCCAAAAAATATTACCTCTAGTCCCTGGTTATATATATACTCATCAAACGAATTTCTTTTCTTTTTGAAGAGCATGGGTAACAAATAATAATTTGTTATTCAAGTGACAATACGTGCGAAAAAGATTTATGGAATTATTTGATAAATGAACAGATTTGTTTGCTGCGTCGCGCGTTTTTTCATGAAAATTTTTTTTATTGGTTTATACCTGTTAAATTTTTCATATTTGGTGTTTCCTTCAGTAGAATTTCTGCAATGCTTTCTCAATGGTAATTTTCTGAATGTGCGTATTTCATTATTGCTGGACATAAAATCACCTATATTTTGCCAATTTTCAACTAAACATAACCGAATTTTAAATATTTTGACGTGAACTCTGCTTTCAGTCTGAAGTCTTCTTTTTTCTCAAAAGTTGCCTTCATTCACGACGAAGAAGTAAAAAATTTTTGATTTTCTTTGATTTATTCTGATCTGACACAGCTTATTATTATTATTATTATTATTTTGTAGGAACTATACTATGCTTTTTTTTTTACAGAGCCTAACACAAAATTGGAAGGCGAATAAATAAGCAAAGGTTTTTTTCCTTTTTAAAATCGCAGTTCAAAATTTAAATTTCACGGTACACCTGTAATTAAAAAATGATTCTGTTGTTAGTCTCAATCCAAATTTTTCATCAGGATAACATCTGATTCTTTTACGTTGCTTCCTCATTTATTGCCAATGAAGAATCAACTTTCATTTCTTGCAATGTGAAACTAACCTTCATCCGTTTTTGAACAAGCAGTTCCAGGATTCTGGAATTGAAAGGATTTTGAAATCTTTACCACGTTTCTCTGTTCTCTGAATAGTACTGCAATTATTGAGTCACTGTTCATGATTGAAGAGATGGCTGAAATCTTTCACCTTCGTAAAGATAACCTTCTATATCTCACCCGACTTTATCTGGCACACAACCAAACACATTTCAGTGCAAACTGATGTAGAATATTTGTAACGCACACAAAATCTAAAAATGTAACATTTACTGATACTGTATATATATATGCATCTGGATCCCAGCCAGCGACATCTATGCTAATAAAATTGTAAAGAGGCCGAAGCCAGACATAAAAATGTTAAGAGCCCCAAAATCTACTTGAAAAAACACAAGGGAAAAATTAAAGATTTAACCTTATGAAAATATTCAAAGGAGGGAAACATAATCGCGATTTGCGCTGGAAAAATTATCGATATCAAGGGTTACAGAACTTTATTGTAGTTGAGTGTCAGGACGTCAAGTTTACTGTGAATTTGTAAAAATGAAATACAAATTATTGCAATGCTAATTGGCACTTTACAAAGAAACTTTCGACCTTATCTGGCACACAAGACACAACCAAACACAATTAAATCTCAACTGAATTATCATACAGTTGAACCTCTTCAAGTCAAAGATCAAGGGACCAACAAAAACTTTGACTTAGGGAGGCTTTGAATAATTGAGGTTTGAGTATTGGAACCCAGCATTTTTGTTGTATACAACATAGAAGAATTGCACAAAATTGTAATTGATGAAATGGTGGGCAGTAAATTGCATCTTAAATGAGTGGACAGGATGCTGAACTTGGTGGCAGGGACTAAATTTGCCCAATTTAGTCTTTCCTATTATCCTCTCTCAAAACACCAAATTATGTTTTTTTATGCTTATCTCTTTCCTGTGTCAAGAAAAATTGACAAAAGGCCTCCAAAAATTTGAGTTTGGGAGGTTTGAGAGGAAAATCCTTCAAGTTAGGGTCAAGGTTTTCAATGCATTGTTCCTTCAAGAATTCTACAGGGACTTGAAAAAATGTGACTTGGAGAAGTATTCAACTTAGAGAGGTTTGAGCTATTGAGGTTCAACTGTATTAATAACAAACAAAATCTAAAAAAAAGTACTGTTTAAAATTTAATTATGTTCATCTGGACCCCAGCCAGCGACATCTATGCCAATAAAATTGTGAATATTCAGCTGCTGGACATCAAGGTGGAAAGAGACTGGAAATGTTCATAATCTGCCATTAAAATTCCGAAAAAAAAGAAATTCCAAAAAATAAAAGATGAAACCCGGATTAAACCTTGGACTCAAAACCCAAGTGGGCATCAGACAAATCGTTCTCGTCCAGGTCCTGTCTCAATGTGTGATCCGCTCAGACACAAACCTGCCCTTTTTGGAGATAATCCGAGGGAAAAACGTCAGTAAACACTTCTTTCCAGACCTCGACTGTATCTTCCTAATCTGAGTTCATTCCTCAATTTCAACAACAAAGAACAGAGAAAATGAAAAAAACCAGAGGTTAAAAAAAAGAAGAAACACCTGAAAAGAATGAACCTAGTTGTGAGCCTTTCTGGATTCAAGCGGATTTAATCGCAGCAGGTTCTTTCTTAAAATAACATCCAGTTTAAATAAAAAACTAAGTTACAAAAAATTTCGACAGGGTTTGTTTTATCAAAGATCAAGGGACCAACAAAAACTTTGACTTAGGGAGGCTTTGAATAATTGAGGTTTGAGTATTGGAACCCAGCATTTTTGTTGTATACAACATAGAAGAATTGCACAAAATTGTAATTGATGATATTGTGGGCATTGAATTGCATCTTAAATGAGTGGACAGGATGCTGAACTTGGTGGCAGGGACTGCATTTGCCCAATTTAGTCTTTCCTATTATCCTCTCTCAAAACACCAAATTGTATTTTTTTATGCTTCTCTCTTTCCTGTGTCAAGAAAAATTGACAAAAGGCCTCCAAAAAATTTGAGTTTGGGAGGTTTGAGAGGAAAATCCTTCAAGTTAGGGTCAAGGTTTTCAATGCATTGTTCCTTAAATAATTCTACAGGGACTTGAAAAAATGTGACTTGGAGAAGTATTCAACTTAGAGAGGTTTGAGCTATTGAGGTTCAACTGTATTAATAACAAATAAAATCTAAAAAAAAAGTACTGTTTAAAATTTAATTATGTTCATCTGGACCCCAGCCAGCGACATCTATGCCAATAAAATTGTGAATATTCAGCTGCTGGACATCAAGGTGGAAAGAGACTTGAAATGTTCATAATCTGCCATTAAAATTCAAAAAAAAATGCCAAAAAATAAAAGATGGAACCCGGATTAAACCTTGGACTCAAAACCCAAGTGGGCATCAGACAAATCGTTCTCCTCCAGGTCCTGTCTCAATGTGTGATCCGCTCAGACACAAACCTGCCCTTTTTGGAGATAATCCGAGGGAAAAACGTCAGTAAACACTTCTTTGCCAGACCTCGACTGTATCTTCCTAATCTGAGTTCATTCCTCAATTTCAACAACAAAGAACAGAGAAAATGAAAAAAACCAGAGGTTAAAAAAAAAGAAGGAACACCTGGAAAGAATGAACCTAGTTGTGAGCCTTTCTGGATTCAAGCGGATTTAATCGCAGCAGGTTCTTTCTTAAAATAACATCCAGTTTAAATAAAAAACTAAGTTACAAAAAATTTCGACAGGGTTTGTTTTGTTTCTGTCACCATTTTTACTTCGAAATTATTCGAAGATGCCATATATATTTTTGTCCCAAGAATTAATTGCCTCCACACAAATTTTAAAATATTAGATTCATGAATTCATGAATGGTGATTTGTCTTGGATATTTTTAAACTTTCTCTGCTGACGTTTATCAGAAAATATTCAAAACAGGAAACACATAATCGTAATTCGCACTGGGAAAATTCTCAAAAATCGATGGTTATACAGTACTGCGCATTATACTTGAGTGACACCCGACGTCAAATTTTGATGCGAATTTTATGAAAAATAAAATATAAATTATCGCAATGCCGGATGGTATTTTTCATCACAAATTTGCAAGGTAATTGAGGTTGTGTATGTGAATCGTGCCCATCAAATTTTCGACTAGGAGTGACAACAACAGCAAAAAGAAGTGAGACCACTTTCTTCAGGATTTCGTTAGTCACGACTCAAAGGTGACACAAATGAATGAGACGCATTCGAATGTCAATTTATTTATTTTTCTTATTCTCGGGCTATTTGGAAATAACCCAAGGTGTTCAGAACACTGGTGTTTCGTAATAAATCACGGAACGGATAATTTATTTTCAAGTCAGAATAGGTTATGGTTTTTCTTTTTTTATTTGAGTCAAGTTATTAGCGAATGGATGAGGAAACAATTCTTCACATTCCATTACTAATCAACGTATTGAAAACAAAATTGTTGAAAAAAGGGTCCAATGGTTTTAGACAGACAGCTTTGGGGTTTAGTGAGGAACAGCTTTAACCTGAAAAAATAAAAAGATTTTTCTCAGTGCTGTGATCAATGAACATAGAACACCAGAAATATTTTCCTAATTTTTGATTGCCTTTTTTGCCTGCAAAAATTCTAGTTTCACCTAACTTAACCCTTGTGTGGCAGTGGCAAAATTTTGCTGCAAAAATTTTTGCCTCAAGGAGTAACAAAAAATGAGAAAACAAGAATGATTAGAAGAGCCAAAGTCAGAAAAAATCCCAAATTTTTTTTAGTATTCCTGCAGAACAATTTTCATAAAAAAAGAACAAAAAATGTTGTTGGATGACATTTTTCTGTATTCCTTCCCTAGGATTGGCATTGAGGGATTTTCAAAAGGAAGGCTTTTCTTTTCCCAGATTCTTCCACCTTTGGCTACTCAGCCAATGCTGCATATTGGTGACCTTTGGTCAAACAAAACATGCACAAGGGTGCCAAACAATCCCAGCACTGCCACATGATGGCAAAGGACCCACCATCACCCAAGTGTTAATAACTTCTAGGGTCTACATTTTTCATGGGTTCTTCTTAGGTTAAACTTGAAAAGGGCTGACTGAAACTAATGGATTCTCTGTACAAAAGTCTAGTCTACAAAATTTTTTTAAGGTCCAATGAGAGTAAGTCTGGTCAGACACCAGTCAGGCAAACCATGGTTGTGCCCTTGCCAGCCCGCAAATGCTGGTTGGTCCAACCACTAGCCAGGGCAGTCCTTGTTTTTGCCAATCCCAAGCCCACCAAACTGTGGTCCAGTCACTGATTGTTGGGGCACCCCAACAATTAGGTGACTAGAATGGCATTGATTCTAAAATACTGGTTGCAGTGACTTTCCAGTCTTTTGTGAGCAGAATGATTTCTTGCCACAGATGTTCTTTTTAAATAAAATTCCATCAATGCTTGGTTAGGTTAGCTTAGCTTATGTTAGTTTAGGTTACGTTATGTTAGTTTAGGTTACATTATGTTAGTTTAGGTTACATTATGTTAGTTTAGGTTATGTTATGTTAGTTTAGGTTACATTATGTTAGTTTAGGTTATGTTATGTTAGTTTAGGTCAAGTTATGTTAGTTTAGGTTACGTTATGTTAGTTTAGGTTACATTATGTTAGTTTAGGTTACGTTATGTTAGTTTAGGTTACATTATGTTAGTTTAGGTTACATTATGTTAGTTTAGGTTAGGTTAGGTCAGTTTAGGTTGGGTTTGATAAGTTTATTCTTTTTGTGAAAATTTTATAAAATGAAATTTTGTATAAAAAAAATCTGTGGTAGGAAACCATTCTGCTCACTAAATCCTGGAAAGTCATTGCAACCAGGATTTTTGGAATCAATACAATTCTAGTCATCCAATTGTTGGAGTGCCCTGACAATTGGGTGACCAGACTATCATTTGGTGGGCTGGGGATTGTCAAGGCTAAGGAATTTGGACTGACCAGAGTTGGCTGGCTGGCAGGTGCACAACCGTGTTTTGCCCAACTGGCAGCTGACCAGTTACCCAATGAGATACACACCCTATTCTATAGGGGTTCTTTACAACATAATTATCTCTAAAACTAATTATCTCTGGTACCTTGAGTTTCATTGCAGAGAAAGTCCACCTGTATTTATACATGTGTGTTTATGCAAGAGGAAAAAGAAAAAAGAAAAAGGAATTTTGTAAAATTACTCAAGTCCCTTTGTTCAATTGTCTTCATGATGGGTTCACTAGCAGTCATGATTCCCCCTCCTCTGGCTGTAGTGTAGTGTTGTGCTGGCGCAATGCTCCTTCTTCTTTTCAGCCTTTTCTTCTTTCCAGTTCAATTCTTTCCCTCCTTGTCCTTGTCCTTCTTCTTATTCCTCTGCGTACATTGTCTGCTCTCCTCTTCAGTTTCCTTGTGTAAGATCCAACGCCAACAAAAGCAGATGTCCAGCCAGACACGCAGTTAACCTCTGCCTAAACATTGGGACTTGGGATGACGCGAAGCAAGACACTCTGCTGTTTGAATACCGGATGAACCACTTATACAATTGTGTTGTGTGACTTGTGCTTGATGAAAATCCCCCAAGGATTAAGCCAATGCATTTCCCCCTTTTTTTATTCCTGTTGGCAAATGATAAAAAGTTGAATGGAGGCTCATATATTGTATTGCAGTTTTTGATGGAGTTTGAATTGCTGAGACGAAGCTGTTTCGTGTCATGCAGAAGTATAGGGAATACTGTATATATAGAGGTTTTCAGAGGACACTCATGAATTTTTTGTGCTTTGATTGCGCTAAGATTTATTGTGAGGAAAGATTCGTAGCTGCTGTTGAAGGTTGACAAGAAATGATTACCTTGCAGTGAATTTTCAAGAAGGTTTCTCCTGAAAAAATTGGGCAATAGCTGTAATAACCATTGTGCTGTTTTTGTTTGCCTTACACAATAAAAGTGTTTGAATTACGTAAAGTTTAACTCTCTCTCTCTACAACAATATTGTCTAAAACAGTGTTCCCCGACCTTTTGGTGACCGTGGATCAGCAAATGAATGAAAATGATTGGGTACTGGCAAATTCATCAAAATGTTTCTGTGGACCAGCAACATTTCGTACAATTTTTGTAGACTCAAAAAAGTTTCGCTTGAAAGAGTTTCTCTGACAGGTATTTAAAAACGTTTTGCTCATTGTAAATTTTTTTTAGCACAAATGAAGCAGCTACGAGGGAAATGTCTTCCAAAAATTAGAAAGGTGGGCTTGAAGAAAGGTTTCTCGGGATAAAAAAAAATTAAAATAAATTAGTTCAGAATGCAAAAATTTGTCTGAAACCTTACTTGGGAGAAAAGCAAACTTATTTTTTCATTGGATAAAATTTTAACTCTGCAATTGTCTTTGAAAATTTTTGGATAAAGATAGCATATCTCTTTGCTATTCATTATGCTGCAGAAATTTTTCTGCAGGCTGGCAAAAATCTTCTGCAGACTGTCACCAGTCTGTGGACCATGGGTAGGGGAACACTGGTCTAAAAAAGTTTCTATCTGTACAGTGCATTTTTGTTTTGGTCCCAAATTGTCCCAAATTTTGTTTAATGAAAAAATTTGTTGGAGAGAGGATTTCCCTATAGAGAACTCCTTTATAACACTCTTTGGAACCACACAAAAATTCTTTGTACAGAAAAAGTTATTGTAGACAGGATTGTTGTAAAGCTAGTTTTTTCTTTGTTTGAAAATGTACACAATTTAGTGCAAAACTGGCTGAAATTTAAAAAATTTTTGCTGCTAATTCCGCGTGAAAAAAAATTTTTAGAGTCACTTTCTTCACCCTCAAAATTTTCAAATGCAACATTTTTATATTTTGGTCTTTTTGAAGCACTGTACAGTACTGTAATCGGCGAATTCACATCTTGAAATATTTTTCTAATTCATCGGCAACAAATATTGACATAGCTCCGAAACATATACAGTACAATACAATATTTTGAACTCTCTGAAGTATGAATTTCATTTTTTAAGGTGCACATTATTATAGATTTTACATCAATCCATTGAATGAACAGTTGTAGGATAAATTGAATTAGCTGAATATTCTTGTCAAAGGTACAAAAGGAAAACCGAGGCTTCAAGGACAATACTATAAAGTATAAGCAGTAGTTCATTATTTTTCAGACCAAAAAAAAACAAACTTTATAGATATTGAAACGTATTTTTCCTTTATTCCACGAAACAATAAATTGAGACCTCCAAAATAGAGCTTCGGTTCGTATAACTGCCAACACCGTTTTGTCTGAGCTAATAAGGAAGAACTTGACTTGAAAAAAAAAAACTTGATGCAAGAATATTTCTCAATACCAAATCTACTCAGGTATCCTTTCACGGTGAAACGCATATTGGTCCAGACTTGATAAGCCATCGCTTTGAAGCTAAAAAAAAATAAATAACAATTGTCATTGGAATTAGATAATTGGTTACCAAATTTGGTCGTCATCCCGGAGGACTTTGAAATGACGTCGGGATACTTTGATTATTATTATTTTTGTTTCTTCATCGCAGCATTCCAGTGATAAATTTTGAGCTTCAAGGGCCAAAATCTAAAAAAATGAACTTCGATTTTATTGTGCATAAAATATTAAGATCTCAGAGCAAATGAAATATTCTGCCGAATTGAGGTCACCCCAAAGAGTAAGACCGCAGATGGCGTTTTTTTTCATTAACGAGTTCAAGAAATGTTCTACGAATGAAATCTTGTCAAAACAGACTTTCAATGGAACCTGGAACTTTTAATGGAACTTGAAAATCATTAGATTAAGATTTCTACTGTTTTGGTACCTTATTGTTTAGAAAATCGTTTGCTGAATTAATTCCCGTTTTCAACCAAATCAATCATATTATTCTGCTGCCGGCTTTTGCGTCTTGAAGAAAATTTTTTGTTGACCCAACGGTTTGATTTCCTGCAAGATTTTGGAATAAGAAAGGTTCCCATATTTTCCAAGCTTAAGTATTGATTTCTGCTCATGTGTTACAATATATTCAACAATATACAGTATCTTAGATAATTTTGGCTTGAAAAGCAACTCAATTAAACTGTATTTTATTTTCACAGTGAAGAAAATCGCAGGTTCTTTTTGAAGTGATATTTATTTTGTTGCGAGTGCAATTTTGGACAACAGCAAATATTGGTTTAGAATTGATCCAATAATATTCACAGACAAAAATAAAAATTGAGGAAAAATTGATGAATGCTTATAATCATGAGAAGGGTTGGAAAGAACCACCAAAATATACGGGTTGTAATTAATCTTGAAAATATGTCATAACTGGATTTTTATGGAATTATTCCCAGGGTTCTCGTGTCAAGAAGTTTGAAAAAAAAATATCTCGTCGAAATATGGAATATGACCTTTATTATAAGGCTTGATTTAAATCCATGTCTTCAGATTTCTAAAGAAAAATGGTCTTGAAACGAAAACGCTTGTCGAAAAAAAAATTCCTCAAAAAATGCCTCGAGGCGTTGGAAAAGTCGTTTAAAAATCATCAACATATTTTCCCTCTAAAGAAGGTCAACATTACAGTATTTCCTTCGTTGGCGAACTTTGCGGGTCACCGCAACAATCATTTATTTTTTTCTCTGATTTTTTGTTGTTGTGTATTTCGAGGTTGCTTTGGTTGAAAAAAAAAAGAAAAAGTATCGTCAAGAATGTGAAAAATCATAAGGAATATTCTCACTCTCATTCCGAGCTTGAAAATTTCTTCTTTCTGTGTTCAAAAATTAAGAAAATTTGACCTTTTTTCATGTTTTTTTTTGTGCGCGATTATTCATGGGAGTTTTCTACATTTTGTCTCTCGGAAGCTTTAGGAAAATCTTTCGATTGAATTATTGTCTGGGGTATTTTTTATTTATTTTTAGTAACTTGACGTGATCGATGACTTCGACGACAGGAAATTTTTGCCTGATGGGCTTTGAAAACAAATCGACAGAAATAAATGAGAGAAATACATCGAGGCTTTCAGTGACACGCTGACGCCCTATTCGAAATTTCCAAAAGGGATTTTCTCAGGTCACTGTGACGTGATTTATGACCTTGTTCTTGTCTGGACCAAGGAAAAATAGTGTACCTCAGATGATGTTGGTTGATTGAACAATAAGCTCTGTGGGTTCTGTTCTTAATGTGGTTTTTATATTTTTTTTAATTTTACTCTCAGGTACCACTTTAAGAAATATAAATACTGTATCAGGTCACTATGATGTGCTAAAAAGAACAACAGCTGTTTGATGTCAGTTGAACTCGGAGTCGCGAAAAAGGCATTCAAAGCATTTTTTTCATGTTCTGGATTATTGAAATTAAACACAAAAATTAATGCCATCAAAATAACTTTTTGATCAGTAATAAAGAAATCAATGCAAATCGCATGAAGTGAAATACTGTACACAAGTAAATTGAGAAATGTTTTTTTAATTGATTTTCTGATCTGTAAATGTATTATTGTATTCTGAGATATCTAAGGTACTGTACTAAGTTAGCTTCAAAAAAACTGAATGCATTATTCAAAAAAAAATTCTTGGGTTGAAAAGCCCTCGCAAATATTTCAAGTTGAACCTCTCCAATTCAAATTTAAAAATAATCCACAAAAACCTAGATTTGAAGAGTTTTGAGTTAGGGAACATGTGTAGATTATTGCAGGAAAAATATGTTCACCATAATTATCAAAAATTCTTCATTATACATAGTTTTTTTTAGCTGCAGAAAGTTGCCAAATCTCTCATGAGCAGCTTCAAGATCTTTCTAATATTTGCCAGACCTTGTTAATATTTGCCCCCAGTTTAGCATCACATAAGTCATTTGAAAGTTTCATTGAATAAGGTTACAGCTAAACATTTTCGAGTTTCCATTAAGAATTTACAGGAAATTTGAGTTGTAGAAAATTTTTTACTTCATGAAGTTTCACTGAAGTAGTCAACACAAAATTTAATCCTGTTTTTCTGCACTGATGTTCAAAAATAGGATCCAGAGAAGCGACATATATTTCAACAAGGACTCGGCTGACCCAAAAGTGTCAATTGCCGTCAGTGCCAATTTTCTTCGCGCAAAAAGAGCAACAAGAATTAAGAAAATAAAATGAACAAAAAATAATAATCCTTTACTCGTTCGACCCCGATAACATCTGCCAGGTGTCGGAATCCGTGACGAGCATCCGAACGATCCAGTGTCGAATCTCGTCACTCTATCCAACCGTATTCTCTCACTTCTTCCCAACCTCGCCAAAATAAAAATAAAATAAAAAATAAAGACGACGCCTCAAATATGGACTGGTGTCGAAAAAGAATATATAAAGTGGTGATTCTGGAAATGTTTTGGATGGATTCACGAAGCGAAAGAAGAAAAAAAATTAGAGCAGACTGAAACCCGAAACGCGAGGAATAAGTTCGTCACTCGGCCGGTAGTGTGTCGACATCTCGACGCTGCTGTCGACTGCTTGTACGTGTGCTGGTACTTATTTTATTCTACAGTTTTTCCTTCTCCATCCTTCCTCTGGGAACTCGTCCAGAATTGGGAGAGAAACACTTGTTCAACTGAGTCCAAAAAGTACTGGAACCCATAATCAAAATAAGTAAAAATCGAGAAACCGGAACAACAACAAAAAAAGAAAATAAATGCGCATTATGAATTCGTGCTCGGATTTCTTCCACTGGATTATGTAAATAAAACGCTTGGAAAGAATAGTTTTCCTAACAGAGCACGTTTTGTGGATTATGTGAGACATGTTTTTTAAAAAAGCACTTGAAAGGAAAGAAATCCCCTGAAACATCTTGTAGGATTTAAAAGCCTATTTCACATAAATAATGTCACTTTATCCCATTAGAAAATGTCATTTAGATGCACTCCTGTCTTCCTCCATGAAGATGATGATGTTTTTAGAATAGAATAGAGTAATAATGGTTTTTATTGCTTACCAGTTTTTTGCCAATCAACCCTTATTGTCTCATGCACTTACATCATTTTATAATGTTTGTATTGTCCATAAAATATCCTAATGATTTTTTTTTACTTGTTGCAATGTGACAGTTGTGTGAATGAGGTACAGTATATAAAGATTCTCATGAGCATTGTAAATTTCTTTGAATAAAAGCTGAAGTGAATTCCTCTACACCTGGTTTTTTTAATCAGCATACTAGAGCAAACAAATTACTTCTACAGGACAATGACGTATTTTTCAGGGCAGAAATTCAGCAAAAAAATTTTTTTAAATCGAAACTAATTTATGTATTCATTTGCACAAGATTAAAAAATGGAAAACTCACTATGGAAGTATTTTCTGTGCAGAATTTCAATTTTTGGCAAAATCTTTCCTCACTGTGTTTGATTACTTTCATTTAATTATATCATGTAATTTGTTCATTCAACTAAACCTCATACAGAAACAAGCTGAAGACATTGTGCTTTAAATTAATTTTTACATATACCATATTTACTCAAGTACCACGCGCCCTCAATTAGTAAGGCACGCACAGGAGTTCTTCAGTTGTAAATTTGGCTAAAATTTTATCCCTGAGTAAGACACGCACCCCAATTTTTAGGGAATCTAAAACCACAAAATTTCAAAAAAAAAAAATCTACTTTAGACATGCATTGAACAAAAATCTGATCAGTTTTCAACTTTTTCAGTACAAAAAGTGTTCTTGTTACATTTGTTTTTACAAATTTCTCCATTATAATTAAGTATAATGTACACATAACTTTCTAAAACTTCTTGAAAAATGTGTACCCACTTATGACGCGCACCCCTTTTTTTTCTTATGAAATTTGAGAAAAAGGTGAATTGTGGTACTTGAGTAAATACAGTATTTAGTCACCAATGTCAGGGAATGAATGGGTGTATGCATACATGTCAGATGTCCAGTTGTNGTGTACATTATACTTAATTATAATGGAGAAATTTGTAAAAACAAATGTAACAAGAACACTTTTTGTACTGAAAAAGTTGAAAACTGATCAGATATTTGTGCTTTCCTGCTCTGAAGTGATCAAAATGTCACTGAGTGGATTTGGGTTGGGTGGGAAGGGGATTTGCTTGTGGAAATCTTGATTGAACCTTGTGAATGCTGAAAAGGGGCAAATAAAGTGATCTGTTCATCCATATATCATGCAGAAAAAGTTTTCATGGCAGAGTTTTTTATAACAACATTCAGCATTGAGACAAAAATCTCTTGTTATCAAAAATTTGGATTTGCTCACAGATGGTACCATATATAGGAACTACTTTTTGGCTTTTTGACAATTTTTATTTTGGAAAATCGCCCACGCACAACATCAATAAGAAGGTTTTTAAATTGTATTTCTGTATATACAGTACAAAAGAAAGAAACCACACCCGCCTGGAAGAAGAGAGGCATTTTATGGGTGGACACTTCATTAGTTTATGAGGTCCTGTGTTACCCAGAAGGGCACCTGCTGATGATAGCTGATGGATAGGATCCGATGCCGTGTTGTCAAGATTATTCGACCATTGAATCCGAACCCGGACCTTTATTAGATCCAAGGGGACTGACATCGAATGAAACAAATAAATAATTAGACTGGTTGGATCGCTTCAAGGACCGCGTTAATTGCCGTTGGAAAAATGTCAGCATCTTCCATGGATCCCATCTGATGGGTTCCACTAATTTTATTTTATTTATTTTTTCTCCTTCAAATGGGTCGCTTTTTATCCCATCCCTCTTTCACACTTGCTTCTTCGAAAATGAAATTGATCTGCTGCATGTAATTTATTCCCTTTTGCACATTAAAGACTAGTTCTCAGCTAGTTTTATTGAAAAAAGGAACCGAGTGTCTTTTTTTTCTAAGGGGTGAATGGGATTCTTGTGGGCAATGCTGATGAAACGTGAATGTTTTACATGGGAAAAATTATTTTCATGACGATGAGGCACGTCATTATGTACATTAATTAGGACTTTTGTGCAACGTGGAGGAAAGTCGCAGGATTTTCGCGCTCTCTCGGTTTTTGCAATGCCTGTAAAAAATATTTGGCATTTTCCAACTTGGGAATTGGGTTGCAGATTGTTGGAAAGATTGTGGACTGAGTTTCATCAGAGAATAATTCGTGAATCCCTGGATACTTTTTGATTAACCGTTGGTGTTTCAATCGATGGGCCACTCAAAAGTCATGATGATTCGTTTTACTGATTTTTTTTTTCAAGTTGAACTGGGGAGAATTATAAGTTTCATCTGTGAATCTCTAGAAATGCTTTAAAAACCCCCAGAACATTCCATTTAATTTTCTAAAAGCTAGAGAAGCATTTGGACTGTTTGATGATTTTCTGTCATGCATTTTTACACTTTTCTTGTTGAAAATTAAAGCATTTTATGTTTATAACTTGCCAAATTAATCTTCTTTTTAGGGTCATGAATTCTTTATTCCACCTAAAATCAAATCAATCAACATATAGGATTTTGCATAATACAACTCATTCAGGATCACTTACAAGTCATAGTTATTTCCTCATCTAAACCCTCAATACACTAGTTATTTCAAGAAATTATTTTACCATGGGGTTTCATAAAGGATCCTTCAATCAAGAAAGATATGTGACAACTTGAGTCCTCAGAAATCCATTTCTATACAAGTGGCTTTATTGGCGAGTCGAACACGGCGGAAGATTCGTAAGAAATTATTTAAAGCGGTTGTTCGTGTCGACGGCGTAGTATTACGAAAAGGATGCCAAAGAGCAGCTCGATTCCGTGTCCCGGTCTGTACATGCATGTTTAATTCGCCGTGAGTCACCGTGTGTGCGACGCAGTACAGATCGATTACGAGCAGAACCTAATCCGTCCGTGGGCACAGAAACAGAAAATATAAGAACAAAGATATTACGTATGAACGTGTGTTTGTATATTTATGAACAATAAAACAAAAATTGAAAACGAGTGCTTCTCATCATCAGTGCGTGTGATTCGCTGCTGGGGGAAAGAAGGAAAAGAAAAAAAGTTTTCGTGCGGTGCGAACTGATGGGTGCGGTACTGGGAAACTCCCCTCGGACACGGGTTAGACTAGGAACTGTTGGAAGTGAACTTCTGTCGCACATTTATATTTTTAGTGCAAGTTTTTTAGGTCTTGAGTCGTGTCGAGTTTGCTGTAATGAGACGACTTTTGTCGGAATCGGGCTTAATTTACGAATGAAAATATTGGGGACTATCGCCAGCAGAAGACGCAAGAACCATTCTGATTTTTAAAATTTTTTCCTTCCTGGTTGCAGCTGAAAAATTACGAAATCTAATGTATGCTTCGCGATTTTTCAAATTTTTAATAATCTCTTCAACGCAATATGGAAAATAAAAATTTCCGAACATTTTTAAAAATCCGGCTGTGGTGTTTACAACTTAAATTTGTTCCTCATTTTCAATTTGAATAGATTTGTCAAACATGATTACGGATGAAAGTAGAGATAAAATCATTTGATTCAATTTCTCATTTCATTGGGATTCCTTAAAAAAAAAATTTTTTTATGGAGAAAAATTGAAGCAATACTGAAGTTTCAAAAGGATTACTGTGCAGAAATTCTCGGAAAATATTCAAAATATAAATTGTTTAATTATAAACCTGGAACCCTTGTTACTATGACGTGCTTGGCGCTATAGCATTTCTGACGAAAACTTGAAAAAGAATTAAAATTTCTCAAGACGTGGTCCGTTCTAGCATACTTTTAACATATTGCGTAAAGATCGTAAATTAAATCGCTCAGTGCAAATTTCATTATATCTCGAAGCTGTCAAAAACGTATGTTTTTTATCATTCGAAAATTGAAACCTGGATTCGTTACCACGACGTCTGTGACTTGTTTAAAATTTGCCTTATTTTCTGCAAATTGATTTTGTAACGTATGAATATGATACACGGAAAAATAATGACGGACTTCTTCTGAGAATCGTGTGGAGATTGTGAGGTCAGATTTTCCGAAAGTGTCGTCATAATTCAAGTTTAATCGCAAAACAAAATTTCAAGCGATTTCATAATCCCTAGAATGTTGGCTATTTATGCAAATTACGGCGCTCATCGTTTCGTGTTTCAATTGTGACTTCTCACGCAATCCTAAACTTTTCATTCTGCTTTTGCGTGTGTCAAGGGCATAATTTTTTCAACAAATACAAAACAGTGAGAAAACATCGGAAATAGTGTCGGGAAAAATAACATTCTCACGAATTTTGCGTGAAATTTGATTTACAGTGTTTAAAAAAATTCAAACTACGAAGTTTTTCGTCGTGATTGAAATTCTTCGAAACGATTTCGTTCTTGATTCGTGTATCGCGTGCAGAACCCTTCAGCTAACTTGCTTTATTTTTCTTTGATGGACTCGATGGCATTTTATTCTTTTTATTAAAATAATTTTGAACTTTTCGAAGCATGCTTATCTATAGATTGCCAGATCTATAAATCCGTTTGCTTCCGTAGGATGAAGCGACGATTGTGACGTTACCTTTTCAACGAAGATAAAACTTATCGCAGGCATAAAATGGACAAGAATATATTGCCTCAATGCCTCTACATAAGAATCTAATAATCAGGAAAAAAAAAATTTTAATTTGGGGAAAACACTGGGATTTTATTGTGATGGATGATGACAAGTGCGATGCTTATTTTCGGAACACGCGACCCCGAAGTTCCTCTGTTCGCTGTGCCAAAATTAGTCAGCCTCGTTTGTGTTATTTATAAGTCGAGAAAAAAAATAGAATTTCGAAAGAAAATTCCAGAAAAAGAAGCACTTTCTTCCTGTGAAAACAAGTCCTGCCAATTATCCACCCGATTGCCAATTTAAAAACGCTTTCTCAGCTGTTGAAAATAAATACTAGCATTTGAGTTTTATCGACAAAGATTACAGAAAATTGGAGAACATGTATTTTTTTCGGAATCATATTTTATCTTCAGTTGTGAAGCTTCAACGTACGTTGCGAAATGATCTGTGACAATTTGCTAAGTTTCGATAATTGTAATAATGACATTTCTACAATGTTTTTATTTTCAAAGCAGAAAACCATGTTTTTTTATGGATCTTGAATTTCTTAAACTTAATTTCCTACAAAAGGCTGGTGATTTCGTCCTTGAAAATCTATGCGAATTACATAAAAAAGAGATTATTTCAACTTTTTTAGGACAGTTTCTAAAACATTTCAACAGCTTTTAAAAAGATGATGCACGCCGATGAATGCAATATCTTGATATATACTGAAGCCTTCTTCTTTTTTTCGAATTGCTTCCTTTTATTTCTGCACCCAATATACATATTTCAAAGAATGTGTTCAGGTCAATTATTTTCCGATATCAAACCTCTTTTTCTTATGACCGACGGAGGTTTCAAATTGTTTCGGAGGTATCGTTTCAACGAGCCAAAATGTTTCCGCGAAATACCGATGAAAATGAAATTTTGACGGAATTTTTGCTCAACTAAAAACCGAGTGTTTTAAACGCGTGTTCCGACAGTGAATAATTAAAAAAAATAATAAAGAAGGATCATACATTTTCCTACGCGCTTAATATTCGTTGATCGCGTTGTGTCCAGAAGCAGCAAACGAATTAGTGCCACCAAAAAAAAAATCCAAGTAGATATTTTTATACATAAAAAGAAAAAGACCATGTCGGCGAAAGTGAAGGGCGGCAAAGCGGCGACGACGTCTGCGGCGGCGGCGGCTGCGGGGGGCGGCAGCAGCAGCACGGGCGACGAGAAGAAGCTGTTGAAAAAGGAGCGCGTGGCGCCGGCGTCGTCGCGTCCCGACCCCCAGCTCACCAGCAGTGGCGGCGGCAAGAAGCGGCGGCAAGAAGCCCGAGGGCGGCGGTATCGAGTATGAAGAGTCGGACGAGTCCGCCCTTTTGTCCACCATCAGGCCCGACGACGACTCCTTCTCGTGCGCCCTCGCCGCCCTCTGTCTTCACGGCGACTCCAAACTCAGGGACGCCGGTAAAATCTTGAAAAATAAAATTTCTGAAAAGCAGTATGAATTGATCTGCTGAAAATTCACATTGCAAAAATTTTTAATGCAGCACTCGATTGATTGATATGCAAGCAGCATTTATGAGGTTTGAAAAAATTTCCGGATCCCCCCAGGCACACACATCCATTCAACACTTTCCAGCTCTTTACAAAGAGAATTTACTAGGTTTTGCAGCAAAACCCCAAGATGTGGACATAGTTGGTGCATCAAGAGTGTCCCTAAGTTGAGTCTTGTTTTCCCTTAGACTTACATTGGTATAATTTTTAATCGGTGCTTCATGAAAGAAATATTCATCATAATCGCATGAAAAAAAATTGTCTGCCAATTGAAACTGATTCAATCAATATCTTTCAACTCGATGAGGACATTTGGAGCATTGATAACTACACCTCTGTACAGAACATTGAAATGTTGTCATTCTCTATGAAAAAAAGGTTCAAGTCAAAAATAGAAAAGGGATTCCCTCTATGCTGGAGGTATTTTTTTTTTTAATTTGCTAAATAAATTGGAAAAATGATTAGAGAAATGTCAAAGAACTTTTTTTTTTACAGAGATCTTAGGGTTGGAAATATCTGTTTCTTGTAATTTGGCCTGAAGCGTATTTGCAATTTTAGCACACCCATGTCCACATGTTGAGTCCGTGTCTGCATGTTGGGCCTTTTTTATGCATTTATTATACAGTCAAACCCCGTTAAACCGCCAACATCTGTGCAGCAAGATTTTGGCGGTTTAACGAGGGTGGCGGTCTATCGAGGGTAGTGGTTCACTACAAACTTACTACAGGACAAAAAAAATTAAGAAAAATTGAATCTCTCTCCAAATTGGCGGTTTAAAGGGGTAGAAAAACAAGGACAAGTGCCTATTTGAGGCCAGAAAATTGTTGGCGGATGGCGGTTGGCGGTCTATCCAGGTTTCCCCATCCTTTTAACATTGGGGAGATTTGTTTGGGGTAAAAATATGGCGGGAGGTGAGGGTGGCAGTTTATTGGGGGGCGGTTTAACGGGGTTTGACTGTAGTTATAAAGTGTCTCCATCTTGAATTGTCTGCATGTTGAGGTGTCCACATGTGGGGGTCTCACTGTACAAGTATTCAGAAACTATAAAAGCTTGATATACATTTTTATGATTATTATTTTCATTCTGGCTGCAGTGCTTTTAAAAATTTTGCTCTGAAAAAGTTTAAAAAGTGCATAAAAAATATGTTCATTCAAAGTTTGTACTCAAGTATTTTTCCTCCCAGTTTGTGTTGAAATTTATGAGTGTTACCAGAGTAAATACCACCACAGTTCCAGCAGTCTTTTGAAGACTCTTGTCTATTTTCTTATTCAAGTACTATTTTTCTAAAAGCCTGAAGCTCTTAATGGGTCTTACAGCTAAAGCCTGCTTTCCATACTTATGCAATCCCGGAGATTATGGCGCTTGTTATACCTTTCATGGTTAAACACATGTTTTCTTCCTATGGTTGAGGGGCTTTATTGCTTCAACTTCATGGTTCCTCGCTTGCATTTCCCTTCAGAGTACCATTACCATAAAATTCTTTGAAAACATTTCCAGTTAACCCTTTGAGACGACCGAATTTCAACACGCGGCTTGACAAGAGTTCTTTTCGGCTTGCTTACAATGTCTATAGAGAGGATTTTTCTTTCTTTCTTGGACTCGTCTCGTATTTTGAAGTGTAAAATGACTGACCTTCAATGACACGTCACGGTTTTTGTGGACCTGTCATCAGCATGTTTCCTAATCTCGGATGCGAGTTGGTTTTTTGTCATCCAAAATCTCGAGGGGAACAAAAACAAAAATATGTAGATGAGGACTTCACTCTTGCGTTGCATTCCCAGCGATGGGTTCCTTCGTCACAGTCTTCTCGCTTTATTTTTTTGTTGTTTAAATGGGTGCTACATTAGATGCTGGACAAATTAAAGAACATGGTACACTAGAATCTCATCTTCACAATGCAGACATTTAACCCTTAAAATAGCTTTGTTGTAACGGAAAATTGGTTGAAAAGTTACTTTTTTAACTTTGTGGCTATTGGGCAGGAAACCCAACAAAAATGATTTTGTTGTAAGCAATTATTTGGATAATTTCCTGTTATCTCAGTACCTACTTTCTGTGCACCTACCAGAAACTGTGAATTTCATTTTTCTGCTGAAACTGATTTTGGGAGGCGGTTACGTGAAGTTAAGTTATTTGTCTGGATGATAGTGATTTAGTTTCTTTTCTCTTCAACTAATGCAATTAACTAATTTTTCATTGCACAAATACTGAATTCACGAGACAAAGAAAAATGGATACTGAGATAACAGGAAAGTACCATTATTTGTTATACCAAGATTATTTTGTGTATAGAAGGAGTATTAAACACACAAGACTCTCTGTTGTGTAACTTCTAGGGTTTTTTCTAATTTTTGAACATTCTTGTACAGTCAAACTCCCATTCAGTTTCAATTGTTTGTCCTGGCACATTTGGTGGCACTTGGCTGGGGTGGCACTAAATGACTGAATTGAGAGTATTGTAGAAAACAAAATTCATCTGAAGGCTTTTAATACAGGTGGTACCTTGCAATTCAACCTCCTGCAATCCGACCATACCACAATTCGATGATGGAATTTGCAGGGAGGTTGACTTGCAATTTGACCCTTGCCCCACAATTCAACCCGCTTAGGCCACTTTTTTGAATATTTTGAGACTTATATTTTTAAATTTCATGGAGTGTCTTGCAATTTGACCAATTTGCAATCTGACCCAAGTTCGGCAACAGATTAGGGTCAAATTGCAAGGTACCACCTGTATAGGTAAAAAAGACTTTATGCAGAATGTGGGTTTGTTTGGTAGAAGAGAAAGCCAAACCAAATGAATTGAGGCTCAAATGTTTGTTTTTACTGCATTTAATTTTTTTTTACAGTACACCATGCAGTAGATTTTTTGGGCCAAGTAGAAGAGTGGAATTACTGTTTTTTGTAGTTTTGTATCAACCATTCAACAGAAGCACCCAATTCCAAGATCAGGTGAACAAAATTTTCACTAAGACTATCCTGCCTATTGAAATGCTCTTTGCTGTGGAGGAAATTCAAATTAAATGACCTAATTACATTTGAATTCATAAATATAATTTTCAAGGTATACTGAGCATGGGAATGTGATTCTCAGTAATAACCTAATTATATCTGTGGAAATATGCCTCAATTTCTCTGATTTTGGCCTATCTCTCATGAAGGACAGGAAAATGTTTGTGGCACTAAGTTAGTTGGTACTATATCAGGGTTTCCTGTAACAATACAATGGAAGGAGATTTGTGGAACTATGCAAGGGTGGCACTAAATTGGGGGGTAATAAATCAAGGGTTCACTGTATTTTCTAAAAATATAACTTTTTTTCTTCAAAAATATGAGCTGAAACAAGCAGAAAATACATGTATGAGAAGAGCATTTACTCAGAACTGTATGCTCCAGCATAAAGTAGACTTAGTAGAGCATGAAGTTGTTGGAAGAGCAATATTCTCCCTATCATAATTCTCTGTAAAAAAAATTTTTTTTTCAAGTTTTTCCATCATGCACATGTTTGGTTTTCCCATATTGTGCCAATTTGTAAAAATTGGCATGTCCCATGTACACATTATCAAGAGTTAAATCGAGTTATACTGAGTTTATATAGGGGAAAATTACTCTAGAACAATGAAGTCTTTACTTCGTTGTCCCTATATATGAATAAATTGCTGCGATCAAGGAAAACATTGATTACAACGGCATCATTTTCACCATCATTTTTTCTATCGTGGATTTTTATTTGTCGACACATGCAGTGCCACCTAGTGGTTTTTATGTCCACCAAGATAACTTCAGAGTTCAGACAGTCTTACATGCCACAGGGAAAAAAAGAGGCATATGAAAGTCTTCTAAGATTTTCGCGTCGGGAAATAAATTTCTGACCATCTCGTGGGCTCGAGAAGAAAAGGGGGACCTATATTTCCATGCTTTTGCGAGAGAGAGCACAGATGAAAATAATAAAAATGAAAACCCGGTAGAAAGTGAGAGCTTTCAGCTGTCACGTTCGTCGACACGACGCCACGCGACAGTGTCGTCAAGATGAATTCACCGTCACAACACAAGCCCTGAACTTCCGGGTAGGAACCGGTTCCCATCACCCCCTTTTTCCTGTACTGCCAACTCGACTGCGCCAATTGACGATTATTATTTCTTTTGCCTCTTTTTTTTCTTTTTTTTTGCACGAGAGAGAGCAGAAATAGATCGCAAGCAAGGAAACTGCCGTTTGTTTCTCTTTCTTGCTGTCTTCAATTTCAAAATCTTTTGAAAGAAAAAAAATAAATTTATTTTTAGCTAAAAGAAAATGGCGAGTGGCGATAATGCTTGCCAGAAAATCGTGCAATTTCTGCGGATGCTTCTGGAAACCTCAGCTGATTTTGCGTTCAAAAGTGTTTATCATCACTTTCCTAAAAAAATATAAAATATATGGCTTTGTTGAATCCTTTGCTTTCAAATACAGGACATGGATAAGGGTGCTCATTAGGTCAATTTTTAAATAACTTTTTTTTGCAATGAGAAGTGTGTAAAACTTGAAAAAAGGATATTTCTCAAGTACAGTCAAACCCTGAATCATTGCCATATTTCGCCCTGGCACATTTATGGCACTAAACTAGGGATATTTTAGCGGAATTAAATTCATTTTTGGGCTTCAAAAATACATAGAACAGGATTTTTTGCAGAATTTTTAGGCCATTGAGTCTGTTTTATAGAAGAGAAAGCAAAAAAAAAAATTTGATACTCAATTGATGGCTATTTCTATCGCATTAAAAACAATTTATAGTACAGAATACATTATATTTATTATTACTTGGCCAAGTAAAAGGGTCGAACTGTTTCTTGTAGTTTTGTATCAACCTTTCAACAAAAGTACCCAATTCCAAGATCAGGTGAACTGATTTTTTGCAAAGAGACTATCCTGGTTATTGAAATGCTCTTTGCTGTGGAGGGCATTCAAATTAAATGACCCAATGAGATGTAAATTCAGAAATAAGATTTGTCAAGGTATCCTGAGCATTTGAATGTGATTCTTGTTTCCCAAACTCAAGGCTTCTTCAAGTCAAATTTGCTGTGTTGGTCCCTTGAAATTCAACTTGGAGAGTACTACTACTTTTTTTGTAATATCCTCGCAGTCATAACAGTGCCCATGGAATCGAGGTCAAAGGCCCCGAAATTGTTCCCATTTTCTTGTACATGTACAGTACAAAACAATCTTCAGTCTTTCTGGAAAAAAATATTTGTTTGAAATGCGTCTCATGTGAACCATTTAATATTCCTCTTACGTGCGGTTTTAAGGGCAATACGCTCTGGAAGCTGTTCAAGTCTGCTTATATTCCTGCTGGGAGAGCGAATAAAAATACCCGGGCCGTCGGCAGGACGTCTCATGTGTGCCATTTAATATTCCTCTTACGTGCGGTTTTAAGGGCAATACGCTCTGGAAGCTGTTCAAGTCTGCTTATATTCCTGCTGGGAGAGCGAATAAAAATACCCGGGCCGTCGGCAGGAAAAAATTCTGGAAAACCGCCATGTGACCTGGGAAATCAAGGGGATTTTTTTTCTTGGTGTGTTTTCTTTCCCCCCTCGACAGGTCCAGGGAAACCTGCCAGCAAAACCCCTGCACATGCAGACACGAGGAGGGGAAACGGTTTTTCTGTTGAATTTTTTATTTAGGCAGAAAGTTCGAAATTTTTGCACTTATCCCTGTTTTTCATGCGACTGGAACATTCGGAGGAGAAAAGCCCACGAATCTGTTGTTGGGGGGAAAACGAGTGAAACAGGTGACTCATCATCAGCTATACATTTTATTTTTCAGTACTTTTATTCGCAGTACTGAAACAGAAAGTTAAAAAAATAAAGCTTTTTCGTCCTTATGCTTTCACACGGAATGGAAGGTTAAAATAAAATAAATAAAAAAGCACTCCGCATCAAGGACACTTCGCATGATTTTTATGGGGAAACAACTCAAATGCCTCACGGTTGTCACACAGCAACCCACACTTCCTAATCCTCTCCTTTTTTTTTTTTTTTATTTTCATGGACATAAAAACACCTACTTGAAAGGGGTTCTGGGTTCTGCAGCTAATGTACTTGCAAATGAGGCCAGGGGTTGTTTTTTTTAAATAGATAAAAAAACGAGAGAAAGAGGGTTCATAGGTCGTTTCTTGCGCGTGCAAACCTTGAATCTTGTGGAAATTTGCTTATTCGCGAGAAATTGAACTCACGTTTTTTTTATTCGATTTGTTTGATTATTTTTTCCGGAAATGATTCCGGTTTTGGGAAAACATTCTGAGGGAATTTGAATTTGAGCGAATTCGTGTTTCAACACGCAACGAAAATCGCTCAATTCTGATTTTTGTTTATTCTTCTCTGAAGACATGGAATCTCCTAATTAATTAGGGACAATATAACAAAATTTCGAAATGCAAAAAACCGATGATTGGCTGGCTTTTATATCCTAATGTGATGATCGGAATTGCTTAGGCAAAATGATTATGCGGAATTGTTTGAATGATCTTCACTCAATAATACATTTTTGTAATGCTGTTGCCTTTGATCTTTTATTGGTTTATTGTACTGTACAATGAGACCCCCAGATGCAGACGTAATTGGTGTATCAAGAGTGTCCCTAAGTTGAATTTTCCCTAAGTTGGGTCTTGTTTTCCCATAGACTTACATGATATAATTGTTCTTTGGTGTTTCATGCACAAAATACTAACCGTAATTCCATGAAAAAATTGTTTGCCACGTGAATTTGAATTAGTGAAATCATTTTCAACTCAATAAGAACATTTGGAGCATTTAATAGTGTATATCTGTGCTGTACAATGAAATTTTGGTATCTACAAAAATAACATTCAAGTGAAAAAAATGTAGAAGTCCCTCCATGCTGGAGGTAATTTTCTAAAATTAGCTAAGTGTGGATGGTAAATTGGTGAGAGAAATGCCCAATAACTTTTTTTTACATCAATTTCTGGGTTGGAAATATCTGTTTCTTGCAATTTGGTCTGAAATGTTTTTGCAATTTTATCACAAAAGGTCCCTATGTTGAGTCAGTGTCCTCATGTTGGGTTTTTTTAATTATTTTTTTCTGGGAAAATAAGTCTCCCTATGTCAAATTGTCCACAGATTGAGGTGTCCGCATGTGGGGGTCTCACTGTATTTTGTGAAACCTCTAGATTTTTTTAAACAGAAAAATCATTTCAATGATTCAGCATGTCTCTGGGTTAAGTTCACTCAAAAGGAGGCAAAAATTCAAAAATAAAACACAGAATCAGCTGTGGGGTGCAGCTGGGGATTTATTTTATGAAATCCCAAAAGAAAAAGCTAAAATGTATTTCAATTTTTAACCCCAAGAAATTCACACGCTTCTTCACACACATGAAACACAATTGATAAAGATAACCTTCACGCTCACAAAATTGCAACACACATCTGTATCAGTCTGTTCTTTTGCACTCATGATTTGTTAAAACCCTTGAAATGAACAGATGAAAATCCCTGGTATGCAATTAATATGTCTGCCATCCAACAGCAGTCAGTGTGCAAGTATAGCAGTATGTTAAGGTACCAAATTATTCCGTCACAATGTCATCATGAATTTCTGCTGGTTGATTGGAACCATTCTGAGGATATTGGAATTCAAATGGAAATTTGTTTCAGCATGCAATGAAAATGAGAATTCCATTCATGCTTATTTGAAATCAATACGTAATTTTTCTTTTTTGGTTTTGAAAATGTATATTCCCCCCCCCCCCCCCCCCTAAAATTTCACCTTGCTTGAAAAGTATGCGAATAATGCAGTAAATTTTATTCAAACCTCCGAGTTGTGTACTTGAATTGCGCAACGATTGGATGGGGCAAAAAATTGGTTTCCTAATTTTGGTAAATGAATTCCGAGGTCGTACGTTGACTTGGAAACTAAAATTTCATCCCCGTTTGATGAAATAATGAGTTTCTGTCCGAAATTATAGAGACTCCTGTTCTGGNTGGATGGGGCAAAAAATTGGTTTCCTAATTTTGGTAAATGAATTCCGAGGTCGTACGTTGACTTGGAAACTAAAATTTCATCCCCGTTTGATGAAATAATGAGTTTCTGTCCGAAATTATAGAGACTCCTGTTCTGGTATTTTCCTTCGTTTGATTAAGAATGCAAAATAACCTCGAAGAATCCGTCAATTTTTGCGTTTCACGGTTTAGAATAATTTTCAAATATTTATTTTTTTTTTGCATTTAATGTCGCCTTCCTTTCTGGGTTTATCGACTGCTGCAAAGCCCGAGGGCAACTTTTGTGACGGTACAACTTCTGAAGAATTACTGAAAAGTTTTGTATCATTTTTAGAAATCTCTCATATTTTGGATTTGGAGACAAATTGTGCAACAACAAAAACACTTGCAAAAAAGTACTGCCTTGAGTTCGAAACTTCTTATACTCAATTTTCAGGACTTGAATCCTGAAATAATTTTGTTCTTCGAGGAATGGACAATATTGTGAATTTGTATCATTTTTCATGTCATCTACTGATGTTGAGACACGGTGAATAGACATGCATCACTTGTATTTGAAGTCGTTGAGCGAAAATTACGGTTTTTCAAACAAAACAAAAAACCAGCCTCTCAGAGATGTTAAAAACTAATTTTTCAAAGATATGTCATGAAAAATGAATCGTCGGAGTTTATGATAATCAGCGTTTTATTACGATTATTTTTATTGCTTCGAATAAATGCGGTTTCGGATGAGGCCTTTTTTTAATTTTTGCTTAATGCAAAAATGTTTTTGTTTGAATTTTTCAATTTTTCCTGTATGTGGATTAAAGACAATTTTTCTAAAAAAAATTTGAAAATGCTTTCAAGCTTTTGAACTCCATCTAACAGCAGGAAAATCTTTACTTTGTTAATAGGCTGGATGATGGTCAGAGTTTTTTAGCTTTTACCAAAGAAAAAACTTTCAGAAGTGTTTGAATAATTATAAAAGAACATTTATGCATTTCATTCCTGGATGCATTCTAGCATCACAAATGTATCAGAAGATATATTTGCACTCACATTTAGCTTACAATAATACAATTTAGTCAAAAGAATGGTAATAATTTTTTTTTTCAATTCTCAAGCTTATTCCTGCAAGTCAAGCTTGTTGAGTCGTTTATTCATTTATACTTGTGTGAAATATAGTTTATCCCTGTAACGTAGGAATTCCAAACAATCCTGGTCATGTCCCAGACTGATCAACTTGTTTTATTGTTCATCAATTAGATATTAGATACTCACATCAAATTATTTTGAGGCCTTTTGTGCCCAATATGAGGCTTTTTGTATCAGTATAAAAGAAGATGGTACCTGCCGTGAGCCCCATTGGGGGATCAAGTTTAAATTCAAATATTTGGAAAATTTCTGATTTCAAACTTTTAAAAAATTCTCCTCAGCATATCTGCATGTAAAATGAAGTGAAATAAGGCAAAAATGGGTGTGTAGGAAATTTGGCAGTTAATAGGCTACAGTCCACTTAAAAATCATTTTACACATCAGAATTAGTCAAAATTGGAATGGCTTTTCTCATTTTAATCAATCATTGCATTTTTTTATTTTGTAACCAGGGATGAAGAAAATGGAGTACAAGACCAGGCAATGGCACGAGAAGTGCTTCAGCTGTTGCGTGTGCAAGACTCCGATCGGGACCAAGTCGTTCATCCCAAAGGATCAAGAGATCTACTGCACTGGCTGCTACGAGGAGACTTTTGCCACCAGATGCATCAAATGCAACAAGGTCAGTTCCTTTTTTTATGTTTGAGTCTGCAAAAAATTTATGAAACTTTTCCAGAGTCCGCGGAAAAATTCTGAGGAATTTGCCGGTCATCAGCAAATGTTTTTAAAAATGTGCTGGTCCTCGGTTTCAAAAAGGTTGCGGAACATTGTTCTAAGAATTATTAAGAAAAGAATGCCAAGATTAAAAAAAAATTTCTTGAAGCTACTTTTTGTGTTGCCAGAAGTAAAGGTTCAGAATTTTCGAAAAACGTGTCAACCATTGAAATTATCATTGACGTAATCTGCGATTCTCTTTTGAAGAACAATTTTAAAATTTGTTATAAATAATCTAAATATATAATGCACTTGTGTGTCACTATTTCATCCGTCTTTGGTTCATATTTATTAGTCGAAATGCTCGGATATTCTGTGGAGAAAGGTTGTGAAATTATGCGGAATTTACGTGAAATCAATGCGTGATTGAATAGAAGCACGACGACCGTGAAAATCTCTTCAAAAAATTTTCCAATGATTATTTTACTTGACGCAGTTTCGCCAAATTTCAAAATGTTTCCTCATCGAGTATTTTTGAAAAAACATTCATAAAATGAGGCGAAAGTCTCGTAGAGTTTTTGCATGATTAATTCTTCGAGAAAAGAATTGGCAACGAAGGAATGACTTTTACGCAGTTTTGCACCGTAAAAAACTGCGTAAATTATGTACTGTATCGAAGTATTTTCGCAAAGACTCGTATTTTCAAATGGGATGTTGCCAAGACAAAATATAAGTTTTCCTCTGATTTCCTTCTCAGCCTGTGAAATGTCACCTGATATTCTTCAACTTTTTGCGAAGTCTAGGCAAAAAAAAATCCGACTTTTGGCAGCGATGATACCTTATTTTCACGGCATTAAAAACAAAACATGCTTCCTGAAGTGTCGGGATTTTATGTCGAGCTCTCCTAAATCAAACTCTTCGCGATTTTGTTTGGCAAAAAGCCCCGGAGAGTAAATAAATCATCACTATATATCCCTTCGAAGGAAAGCGGAATTTTTTCGTTGCCAAAATCCCTGTCGCATAGAAACTAAAATACCCGCGAAATTCGTGCGGATTTTATTTCCATGATTGATTTTTTGTTCTAAATGCAAACAATGAGAAGAAAAAGAAAGGTGCGGGAAGAGGGGTTACATCAACACCCATCAAGAACCCACTTCTGAAAAAAAACACAAGTGTTCGATAACTCGTTGAAACACGTCCTTCACACCGACTGGCTTCGAGTTCACTTGAGAGCGAAGCTTGAAGAAACAAGAGAAGGTAAATTAAAAATGAAATGCAAAATAATTAGCACAAAAAAAAAACAGGACTTGAGTCTAAGATGGCGGCCAGTCCTCTCAGGAAACTTGCTCACGTACTTCTCGTGTAAAATATATTCTACAGATTGGAAATTACTGTCGGAGTTCATTGTGAAAAATGGCACACTGAATGGCTAATTTCCGGAATCTTCGTTTTCATGACTGGGTGAATTTCGCGCAGTTGCGCCAATTTTTGCTTTCAAGTCACAGTTTTTGCCGAAGGTCGCGGCAGAAATGTGTCACAAGGGTTTTAAAAAAAGTTTCCAGATTCAGTAAAACGAATCCAATAAATTTTTCGCAATGTTCTCGAAATTTATTTTGAATTTAGCGTCCAATTCTGGTTTCTGTCGTTTCTTAAGATTTAAATAAAAACGCGTGATTTCCCGAATATTCAGCACAAATTTGCTCAACTTGATACTACTTCATTTTTGTGGCAACTTAGTTTGTCAAGTTAAAGATCGATAGGTTTTCTTTTTTCATTTGAGGCGATTCCATTGTTCATGACACCGAATCAAACAGAATAAGAAAATGCCAGGGTATAAAGAAAATCGTAAAATGCGGTGTTGAAGGAAAATATATCCAGATTCAGTAAAACAAATCGATTTTTTCTCAAGCAATGTCCTTATTGACAATGACTGAAATTCCTCCAATGCTGGTTTCTTTTGTTCCTTCAAACATTTCTCCCGAAAATCCAAAAGGCTTAATAATCCTGAATATTCAGCGCATTTTTTTTTTTGAAAGTTATTGATCATCCTAAATTATTGCGGAAATTTACAGTGTTGAGATATGATTGATAGCAATTTTAATTTGGGAAATTCCAATGTTTATGACACCTGATCAAACAGAATAAGAAAATGCAGGATAAGGAAAAGCATAAAATGAGGTATAGAGGGAAAACATTTCCAGATTAAAAAAAACAAAAAAACAATTGATTTTTTCCCAATCAATGCCCTCAAATATACTGTATTTCCAACCCTAAAATTGATGTAAGAAAAGTTCTTTGGCATTTCTCTCACCAATTTACCATCTATTTAGCTAATTTAAAAAATCCCTCCATCAGCAGAGAGGGACTTCCTTCTTTCTTTTTCACTTGAATATTATTTTTATGGAGAATGCCAACATTTGGATGTACCGTACACAGATATCAGTATTTAATTCCCCAAATGCCCATATTGTGTTGAAATATATTGATTGGAATCAGTTTAAATTGGAAGACAATTTTTGTTTTCATGGGATCATGGTGAGTATTTTGTGCATAAAACACCAATTAAAAATTAATTTAAGTCTAAGGGAAAATGAGACTCAACTTAGGGACATTTTGACTTAGGGACACTCTTGATGCACCAATTATGTCCGCATCTTCTCACTGTAACTGGAATTCCTTGATGGATGCTGGTTCATTTTGTTCCTTCAAAATTTTTCTTTTGAGATGCGTAATATCCTGAATATTCAGTGCATTTTGTGTCATTTGATTTTCCAGGGATTTTGTAGAAATTCACTGTGTTGAGACATGATTGATACCTTTTTTTTTAAATAATTTTGGGCACTTTCCAAGTTCATGACACCTTATCAAACAGAGTTAGAGTTCAAATATAGGCAAGGTTTCAACTCGCGCCTGACCTTATTTTTCTCTCGATGTCTCACTCCAACTCGAGGTCGAAATACATTCTGTTTATTTACTGTTTGTTTATGCTTTTTTTGTCTTGAAAAAAAAGAGAACATGATGGTGTTTTAGTGTTTTGGAAGGGAAAGGTTCCCAGATGAGGTCGGAGAAATGTGGGAGCAGCCTTGGTTGGGGGTCTTTCTGTAACCGGAAGCTCGGCTTGGTGATGAGTTGAAGGTTGATTGTTTTGCGTGGGGGTCTGTTGGGCGGAAATGAATTAATCAATCTGACTTCCGGTCGGAATGATGTCCGTTTTCCGTCAGACATTCCGACGCATGAAGTTGTCTCGGTGTCGAATCGGGCGCTAAATTGAAAGTCGTGGGCGGACTTGGAGTGGAACCCAATTTTCTGCTTAATCCTTCACATGTGTCAGAGAGAACTGTTGTGGGCAAGCATGCCATCACTGATGTATTTTCCTTGATATCTTCTTGAGTTTAATCCTCTGCCTCAAGTTTGAATGATAAACCTTTATTATGAAGGGATGGTAACACTTTGTGAAGGTTAAATATACCACACACACCTTTTTTCTCAAATTTCAGAAGAAAAAATGGGGTGCGCGTCATATAAGCGGTACAACTTTTTCAAGAAGTTTTAGGAAGTTATGTGTGCATTATACTTGATTATAATGGAGAACTTAGGAAAAATGTAACAAGAAAACATTTTTGTACTGAAAAAGTTGAAAATTGATAAGATTTTTGTTCAATTCATGTCTAGAGTCAAATTTTTTGTCTTTATTTTCAAAATTTTGTGGTTTTAGATTCACTAAAAATTGGGGTGCACGTCTTACTTGGGGATAAGATTTTAGGCAAATTTCCAACTGAAAAACCCCTGTACGCGCCTTACTTGAGGCCGCATGGTACTTGAGTAAATACTCAAGTACCACGTGCTTGAGTATTGAGTGGTACTTGGTAATTGTTAAGCTAGTCAAGTGCAGAGAAGAATATCATCATCAGATATTATTCCAGTTATTCAGTTTAAGCAAGAGTTTGCTGAGTAGTTGTTATTCCTTGTGAAATATATCTTACTCTTAACCCAGAAATTCCAAGAAGGCATTCCAGCCTGTCCTGGGCTCATTATTGTCTTATTTATGCCCTTTTACTCTTTGAATCCAGCTTGACACTAATTTATATTGAGGCAACGTCCGTCCCAAATAAGAGAAACAACAACAAAATTTAGTTCTTGTTTGAAACTGAAACTGGGCAACATTTTCTTTGTAACAAATTCTTGACAAGATTCCTGGCAAAAATGCCTTACAATGTTACAAAAGAAAATTTTGCTGCAATTTTTTTCAGCAGTGTGTTTTGAAATATCACTGGAATTATTGCATATTGCTCAATTCTGGGGTTTTGTCTGATGTTTTAATTTTTTCTTTGAATAAATGAAATCTCCTGATTATTCAATGATACTGTAAAATATTTTAAAGATTTTCAGTACAAAGATCCATTGATTGGCTGATTTCCATTTTCCAATGTTATTGTAATCGATTAAGCATCAGTGACATTAAAGAATTATGCAAAATTGTTTGAACGATTTTGACTCAGCAGTACTGTAATACGTTTTTAAATGCTGTTGTTTTTTATTTTGTACTGATTTATTACCTTCTCAAACCTCTAGTTTATTTTAGGAAAAACGAATTTGATGACTCACCATATCATCATGAGTTTTCTCTGATTACAATTCCATAATTCATCACTCACATGGTGAAATATTGTACCACCAAAGATTTGCGTATTGAACATGATTGGTTCTTTTGTGAATCCTTTTTAGAAAATGGTGTGGACGGAAAAAACTCATGAAATTTTCTGGGAACAATTCAGAAATTTGAACGAGTTTCAATAACTTGAACCCAAGATTTTTGTAAATTAATGTACTGTAATGCAGAATGAGGGGATTTTTACCTTTCCTGGTCCCAGAAATGAGTAATTTCTTAAACTGGAAAGCTTAAAATTGTTCGGATTAATCTTTTCTTTAAACAGAAATACTAACCAAAAATTGTTTAATGCTTTTTTGCTGAAATCCACGGGTTTCGGTGTCTGGTATTGATGTTTTGTCGCCGTTTAGAGTGGGGTTAAAACTTTTTCAATAATTCGAACTTCATGAAGATTTTTATTGAAAAATAAAATAAAATCATGATGGAATTGAATTCGTTTCGTTATGCTAGAATCCATTGTTTCACTTTCAACAAACCATCCCCCCTTTGGTGCATCTTCGCTTCCCCTGCGTAAAACCTTTTTTCTTTTTCTTTTTTTTTAGCAGTTCCGCCTCTGCTAATTTTTTCTCCCGTCCTTCTCTAAAATTCAAAGTGACTCGTCGTTGAAGGATCGACCTGTCGAATCTGTTGGAAAGGGCAACTTGGAAGTCGAGTCACTCGCGCACCTGCTGAGTGATTCCGACCGCTTTGGGAAAAACGCCGGTGTTTGTTTCAACAATCCCCGCAGTGCCGCAGAACAGAGACCCAGTCACAAAAACAAAACAAAACAAAAACAAAAAAAACATTTGGGAAGAGACGAGAAACACTAAAGAGCAGAAGAAAGGGAGAAACAAAAACAGTGGGTGAAGTGAATCGGGACGCTGGAGATGTATATAAACAGCGAGGAATCACAGAGCACGTTTGGTTTTACACAGAGTGGAGCATGTGTGAAGGGTGTTGAGATAAGAATATTCATAACACTTTTTTTTAGAAAATAAAATATACTGTGGTTGGGGTGCTTTACACCCTAGTGTAAGGTTGATTTATTTGACAAAGAATAAAATTTAACAAAACAATCAGCATAAGGATGATTTTTTGATGTCTTTTGTGTGAGACTGCCAAAACAGGACTGATTCCCAAATTACCCAGTTTACCTGCACAGTATTTGTAGATTTTATATCTCTGTGCGCAGAAAAAATTTTGGAGAGCCACAAGAAAAGCTTTTTCAATGTTTTGGATTTTCAACCTCCAGCCATAGGATTAAATTGGGGGTCTCCTGGACATTCCCAATTTTGTCTACTTGGGATTATCTCAGCATGTGCCATTCTGCTTTGGTGGAACCTGTTATTGTTGGAAATTATGTGATGTAATTCCCCGATATATATTGCAAGAATATTTGCATTAATGCAAATATAGAAACTTGGTGTTATTCATAACACCAGGAAGAGATAATAGATTAATATAAATAATATATTAATATTCTTCCATCCCGGTACATGCGTACTGACCAACACGTGTATCCCCAACAACGCGCACATAGCAACCCCGGCGCGTGGCAACCCCCTAACTGTGCAGTAACCCCCAGTGCATGGAAGTTGTAAAACAACCCCTACACATGCGCACACAGGTGTCCTTCCCCTTCCTGGTTTTACCCCCAAATCCATGGTATATAAACCCCTGGTAGGATTAAGGAAGATAGGCATTTTAGCTCAGGAGACAGTTAGTTCAGAAGTCATCAGATCCCTGTGTCTTGTGGTTAATTGATTACACTGTTGTGTATACTGCTTATTTGAATAAAGACTATTTTTGTCTGGCAAAGACTTTATTAGTTGATCATTTCCAAACCTCAATTAAAGGAGATACATGTACATCTACTATGTTTCCAGGGATAACAAACCAAAATGCACTAGCCTGAAAAAAGGCTCTCTGCCACTGAAGGCTTGAAATGTATTGTACTTATTCAATATGGTTTTATTGTATCAAGATGATTGCTATCATGAGAGGATATTTTTTGTAAGATTCAATTGTAATAATGTAATAATTCATGTAGCACATGCTCACAAATATATACAAGCAGGAAAAAATCAATATTTTTAAAAACTAAAATACCTTCTTCAGTTACTCCGAGTTCATTCAATTCATTTTGAGTAGTTTCATGAACCATTCCACATTTAGTTACTGTACCATGTTTTTTTTTACAAATTACTTTATATGCATTGAAAAATAACATCTGATTGTGCTTTTATTTGCTCAATTCATTATGGCCATTATGTCATTCCACTCAAAGGGCCATATTGCTTTTGTGCATTTCTGTGATTGACAGTAATGAAGACACCTTTTCTTGAGAGACATCTGTACATATTCCTTAAAAACTTGGCAAAAAAGAGCATCAACGTTACTGTGATGAGGTTTCATCCTCATTTAACCAACTGTGATTTAAATTTTTTTGGACACCCTCTACAGGGAGAGAGAGAGAGTGAGAGTGAGTGAAAGAGAGGAAGGAATGTAAATAAAATGAGACCAAGTTACGCTCACGCCTCAATGCTTTCTGTGTGTGTCCCTCTCGTTTATTTTCATTCGTTTCTTTTTTTTTCTTTTCCTTGTGTGTTATTCCAGTATTTCTTCTTCTTTTTTCTTTCTCTCCGTTCCTCTGTGTGATATGTTCTGTATTCCTGATGTTGAATAAAAATAAAAAATAAAGAGAAGGAGAAAAATTTTTTTCTTTTCCTTGTGTGTTATTCCAGTATTTCTTCTTCTTTTTTCTTTCTCTCCGTTCCTCTGTGTGATATGTTCTGTATTCCTGATGTTGAATAAAAATATTTTTATTTCTCTTCCTCTTTTATTCTTCTACCCCTAGCCCAAAAGTTCCGTGCACGCCTACGCGCTCGACATTACTGCTGAGGAAGCCCCCCCGGTAATCCGCGGTGAGCGTCGGCGGGGCTCACTTGAATGGCCCTGTCCGTGTTCTCGGGGTGAAAGGGGGGGCGGATGGACGTCCCCTTTTTTTTCTTTCTTTCATGCCATCCCCCTATCGACCCCCACTGACTGAGGATGACTGCCTGTTATAGTGGAGTTTGTGAAGGATGGCGGATTGAGAGTGAGTGGGCGGGATTTATATGAAGGGAGGGTTATTTGAAATCAGCAGAGGAAGGAAATCAGGCTTCTGTGAAAAGTATTCGTCAGTGAGACCCCGAATATGGGTTATCCTTCTTTTAAATTTTAAATCCTTGAAAATAATGTTTTTTATATAATTTTCATAGATTTAATTGGTACTTGAACCTTGTTTCTTTATATTTGAATGTCTGCATGTTGGATCATGTGTTATGGGAACTCATTCAATTGGTTCTCCAGTTCATCAAAACTTGGGAATAAATTCCCCCAAAAAGTGGAATAAATATGTTATTTTCATAGAAAGATACATAATACTGTACAGTATAACTGTGTGGAATAAACAACTGTGCAGAATCTAATGTTCTGGCATCTAAAGTGTCCCAAAAGTGCAAGTCTTGCTATGCAGTGAGACCTCCACATGTAGACACCTCAAAATGAGGACAATTTGTCATAGGGACATTTATTTTTCAATAAAAAGGGCATAGAAAAAGGCACAAAATTTGGACACTGACTTGAAATGAGGACATTGCTTGAAAAAATGGCCAATAAATTTCTCAAAAATTGACTTTCATTAGGCTTGATTGGAAGAAACAGACATTTCCAACCCTGAGATTTATGCAAGAAAAATTCTTTGTTGTTTCTTCCATCATTTTCCCATACATTCAGCTAATTAAAAAGAATTACCTGGTGCATAGAGGGACTTCCTTCTCTCTTTGTGACTTGAATGTTATTTTTGTAGATGCCAACATTTGGATGTACAGTACAGAGATACACTATTCAACGCTCCAAATGTTCTTATTGACTTGAAAACGTATTCACTGAATCAAATTCAAGTGGCAAACAATTTTTTCATGGAATTCTGCAGAATATTTCTTACATAAAACTCAAATTAAAAATTATATATTGTAAGTCTATCGGTAAACAAGACTTGACTTGGGGATAATTCAACTTAGGGACACTCTTGTTGCACCAATTACATCAGAGATACACTATCTACGGGCAAAGTTGACCTGTTTTATTAAAAATTTGAATTCATTTATTATTAAAGATGTAATATTCACCGAACTAAACAAGTTCTCTACGGATTTACAAGTTTTTATAAAAAAAAATGTAAAAGATCTCAACAACCTTTTTACAGACATACAACTCTACAACAGACCTAAAACTCACAAATTCTGTAATGTTTCAAATTTCCTCAATTTGAATTGTCCAAATGTCAGGGTGTCTGTACAAGAATTTTGGGGTCCCACTGGTACTGTAATGTAAATTTCCAGGTCAATGTTATTTCGCGGATTATATTATATTTCCCCTTCGTTACTGCTCCTGGGTCAAGTTGTATAACTTTTGAAAGGACCCCTTTCTGCATGGTGCCCAATGAAATATAAAGAAGATCCAAAGTATTTTACCCTCGATTGCATTCCGATGACCTCAGCTCCCGGGAGGCGTGTCGCAGTCGTGGTCGTCCTTTTTCGAGCTCTGCAACCCACTGCTCTTCCTTTTCTACTATTTTCTCCTCTCTGTTTTTATTTTTCTATATGCAATACCTTTTTGTTTCTCGAAGCACGTTTCTGCGCTTTTATTTTATTTTGTTGAGGCGTATTTATCTTCCAAACTTAGCTCGAGGCTCTTGCGTCATTCCATGCAGTACGGGGTTCCTTGGGTAACTTGGAAATTTTCAGCACTTTTTTCAAATTGACAAAAATTGACTAATTCTTCTGGGAGGGGGGTGGGGTGGATGCGTGAAGCTTGAGCAGCGTTTTTTTTTAAATCTGTTGTGAATTTATCTTTGTAATTTTTTTATTAATTGTTGATGGAATGAAATAATCAGTGTCTCTTCAAGCATAATTTTTTCTGCACGTGTTGATTTAAATTTTTAAGTTAGTGATATTGTAGGTGTGAAGATTCGTCAACTTACTGTATTTGATCAAATTGAGAAATAGCTACACATTGTGTTCGATGGATTAATATTTATTTATTTCGTTGATGCAAAATTTGAGTGTTGAGCGATGAATTCAAGTCTGGATTTGGAATAATCGTCTTTTTTTATGCGTGAGGTTCCTTTTTTGCGTGTTTTTTGTTTTTAAAAGCTTGAATATTTGAGCTGTTTTCCAAGTGTTCATCAAAACTTTGAATTGAGCGTTTGAAAACCTGACAAACCCATTTTTTATGCACTCAAAAGATTTAAAGAGTATATCAACCTCAAACTAGATAAAAGCTTGAATATTTGAGCTGTTTTCCAAGTGTTCATCAAAACTTTGAATTGAGCGTTTGAAAACCTGACAAACCCATTTTTTATGCACTCAAAAGATTTAAAGAGTATATCAACCTCAAACTAGGATCTGAAAAGTCCCAGCCTCTTCCCATAGCATCAGCGTAACTGTCTTCAATTATTTCCTCATCGGTTAAAAAATCAACTTCAGCCCACTGTCCAAAATTCTTATTTGAATTTCATTTTTTCTTATTCATATTTGTGAATTTATTTTTATTCTCTCACAGCTGTGTTTCTTTTTTCGTTGAAAGGTTTATATTTATCAGAAATTGTATAATTGTGACGGCAATTGCTTGGCATATTTTTGATTTCATTCTCTTCCATTTCCTTCTTTGGTTAAATTTTAAATTTCTCAACGCAAAAATTATTAATTTAAGATTGGTTTGTATAAAACAATTTTTTGAAGTTAGCTCAATTTTGCAGTGAAATTGTATTTACCTATAATTGAGAGTGCAATATTTAAATTTTTATTTTATTTTTTTACACTGATGGGAACCATGCAGCAGAATTGACCGAAGTTTCGGTTGAGCCCTCGCATCTCGGGAATCCATGCAGTACGTCGGTACTTTTTCAGCACGTTCCCGGTCTTGATTGCATTTCCAATGCGTCATCATTTCCGAATCAATTTTCCGTCGGGGTTCGTAAATGGCCTCAGAAGAAAACGGTGATACTTGCATTCGAAAAGGGGGGCATTCAGACGTGGATTGAATGTAATGATGGCAATATTACGACGACAATTGGATTCAACATTGACCCGTGGTTATTTTTATTTTTTTTCCTTGAAGGAAATATTAGCCATTCTTGGGATGATGAAACTTTTATCGGTGAGGGGGGAAAAAAGTGGGAAGATTCTCCGTTTGATGGAAAGATTTTTCAATTTTTACTTCGAAGAAGCAAGAACAAAAAAAGAGAAAGTATTTTGAAAGATTTCTCTTCCCTTGAGTTTTGTCGTGACTTGTTCGTTGTTTTCTTGGGCTTTCTATATGTGGAAGCAAGAGTGTTTTGGGTCCTCAATGCGCAAGTCATTAATTTTTGGGAAGCATCCCACTTTTACTGGCGATGGATTCGGTCATGATTTCGAAATATAAAATAATAATAATAAAAGAAAACTGCTTTCTGAGCTTTTATTGCAGGAACATATACTTCTTCACGGGAAAACACGACATTTATAAGAAAATGCGATTCACTCCCGAAAATGATAGCTGAAAGCACTCTAAACTCCTTAAGCAAAACTAAGTCAACCTTAAGGTACTAACTTGGGCGCTAAATAATCGAATTGTTCGAAAAAAGGAGTATTTTTCCTTAAGTTAAAATCACCTTTCAAGGGAAACGTTAAAAAAAATCGTGATTAGATCGTCATTTGTTTTGAGGTTCGTTTTCTATCACAAAACATAACTCGTGATTTTATTTCTGGGTACTTTAATTGATTTTTCTTCATTTTAAAGCATTGACAATTTTCAAACTAAAAATTATCAAAAAATAGGTTAATCATGTGTCGTTTGAAAAATACTGACGCGAAAAATTTGAGTCTTTCAGTTTTTTTTTCATAATATTTTGAACCAAATGCGTTTTTAAACCCTCGCTCTTCTAGTGATCGCAAAATTGTGCCCTTTCCTCTTTTCTAAATTGCTGTTTAATCACCTTTGTAATCAATAATTGTTTTTATTCCTCGGAAATACATTTTCTGAGAAATATTCTCATCAACTCTCACCTTGTTTATTTTATTTTTGAACGAATAATTTCTAATTTTTGCTGTTTTCGAAGTCCTGACGAGTTTAGAAAATTAGGTTCTTTAGCCAGCTCACCGTCTCAAATTACTGTATCATTAGAAAAAAATGAAATAAATAAATAGCCATCGGAAGAATATTTTCATCGACTCTCACCTCGTTCATTTTATTTTTGAACGAATAATTTCTAATTTTTTGCTGTTTTCGAAGTCCTGACGAGTTTAGAAAATTAGGTTCTTTAACCAGCTCACCGTCCGAAAAAATTGTATCATTAGAGAAAAAAAAAGAAGAAATGAATAAATAGTCATCGGAAGAAAAATGATCTCGGTTTTCAGTCCGCGAACAAACGCCGGAACACAAGAAAAGTAACGATGGGTTGATGCAAATGGGACCAAAAGAAATAAAAACTCGTTTCTAATTCTTTCTGTTTTAAGATATGCAGTATTGTATATGGGATTCTACGGCAAACAGAGAGATGGAGAGAGAGAGGAAATGTGATGATTCGAATAAAAAAGAAAAGACCCCCTTCGCAAATCGTAATGCACTTCACATTCCTGTAATAATGACGATACCTACACTCCTTTGGTAAACGCCTTTGGCGCATTATTACCCATATGCCCGGTTCTTCCGCCTTTTTTCTTTTAGGCACCACACCGTTTTACCTGTTCCTTGCAAAAGAAAAAGACAAGTAAATAAATTTTATTTGTATATATTATTCCCGCTGAGTCTTTTTTGTTTGTTTGTTGGTGTTGATGTTGTTGTTGTCTAGTCCATCAGCATCCCGAGGTAATTTATAGTTCAGGCCAGTCGAGTCCGCGTATCAGATAATGACCCCCACTTCATCGACACGTCAATCAATCAATCAATCACTGCATGTGCCTCCATCACCAGCTTTTACTTGTCAATCATTATTGGTTCATCGGCTTTTCAATAGGTACTGTTTGGGACTCTTTGACAAAGTACGTGGTGGGAATATTGTTAGGTAGAAACTTACCTTAACATAAATATGTTAGTTTTTGCAAGTGGATCATTTTGTAAAGTAAAGTTTTAAGAAATGTTGAAATAAAAAACAGAATCAGCCTGGGACAAGGCCGGGATTTAAATTAGAAATATATTTCAAGAAATTGGTGAGTTCCTTCCCTTTGAGGGTTGGAACTCTTATCAGATTTTCGCGGTTCTTGTTCCTTTTTATATTTTAATTTTAATAATGATTTGCGCGTACGTGTTGTTCCCCAACAAATATCGGAAAGGTGTTGTAAAACCACCTTTGAGAAGCAATTGTTGAGTACATTCGTTGGTGTTGTGGAGAAAACCAGAGATGAAAATTGATGAAGGTTTCCTCCTGCATCAGCTGATGATGCAGTGCAATAATTTCCTCCATATTGAATGAATGAATGAATGAACAGAACACTTTATTTGCCACTTTTATTCCTCGGAAATACATTTTCTGAGAAATATTCTCATCAACTATAAATAAATGAACAGAAAAAGAAAACGTTCCTTGTCCATTTTGCCACACCACGGATTTTCTTTTTTCCGCCTTCTTGGCCCGTATACCCATTATTACGCGGTTTCCGCAAATGGTTTCCTCACATCCAAACCCCCTTCCCACCCAACCCAAATCAACTCAAAGACATTTAATCACTTCAGAGCAGGAAACAGAGCACAAATGGATAACGAAAATAAAAGAAAAATACAATCCACAAAATACAACTGGACATCTGACATGTATGCATACCCCCATTCATTCCCTGACATTGAAAACAAAATATCCGTAACAATTAATTTAAAGCACGAGGTCTTCAGCTTGTTTCTGTATGAGTTTTAGTTGACTGAACAATTTAGAGAGAATCTTTGATGAGAAGTCATATAAGGCCAACAGTTTATCTTGATCCTTTAAGATTTCAGAAAGGGTCTCTTCATTGAATTCCAATGCTTGTAAATCTTTCTTGAGCGCGTTTCTATCAGTATGAAATGCTGGACATAAGAAGAGGAGGTGCTCTGGTGATGCACAAACTGATGTATTTATGCTAAAGGATGCCATTTTCTTTAATCATTTGTCCAATCATGGGCCAGGGAAAATACAAGAATATTCTGGAATTCTCTGGTCTCAGATCACCTGACCAGACTATATTCCAAGAAACTGATAAAAACTCTCATTAATTTGAATTTTTAAGCAGTCTGTCCTGAACTTTTGAGGGACAATCATCTCCTTTCTTCTTATTAACTGATTTGTGCACAAATCTGTGCTGTGTAATTGTTTGATCCAATCAGGTGACTGTATTTATTGTGTGTGTGTGTGAATTTATTCTATTGAATTCATGGCATTCTTGATTTTCTTTACTGAAAATATCTGAATAAATATAAATTCAAAACTATAGGAGCATATATTGAAGGTGACCCGTTGAACATGTGTTCTTGGCCTCAAAAGGCTGATTGACTGCATTTTCATTTCTCTCTTTTGTGATCCTTGATCACAGTTGGTCCCCCTTTTTCCAGGACAAGAATCAAATTCCAAGGGACCAGCAGAGATAAAAAAAAAATTGACTTGCAGAGGCTTTGAGCTGAGGAAACAAGCATTTTTGTTCTGGGAAACATAGACCAATTACAGGAAATTGTAAATGGTGATGTTCTAAGCCTTAAATTGCTTCTTGCATGAGTTGACAGGATGCTAGAGTTGGAGACAAAGGCTTAATTGCCCAATTACTGTATTCCTTCACTTCCATTCAAAATGCATCAAGTTACTTTTCTGATCTTCTCAGTGTCAAAAAATAATACTTAAAATGCCTTGGAAATTTTGAGTTATGCATGTTTGAGAGAAAAATTATTCAAGTTAGGGAAGCTTTTAGAGCATATTATCCAAGGGAATTCATATGGGTACTTGCAAAAATTTGAATTGGGGAGGTTTGAATTATTGAGGTTGAATGACTGTACCTGTAAAACTAAAATACTTCAGCCAGGGAATCTTGTTTTCCTTGCTCCAAAAATGTGTGAAAGAGAGAGAGAAACATTTATAAAATAATTATCCCCAAAAAGTAGTTCACAATAAACAAAATTGCCAATGTCAAGAAAATAATTCTGATTCAAGATGATTTAAAGTGGGTCCTTGCATAATGGAACTGATTCTCTTCTGGATACATTTTGTTATGTGAAAGATGATTTCCATTGAGTTATCACTTGGTAATTATGTAATCCATTGCCCAAAACCGGGCTAACTTCCAAAACGTGTGAATTTCAGCAATTTATGAAGATACAATTACAAGTTCACATTCGATTGGTGTTAAATTGAAGCGATTTTTGAAATTTTGGGGCTTTCAACTTTTTGAGAATCAAACATTTGTTCAATTGGAAAAAATTCTGAATTTCACCTTTGTGGAGCCAAATATCATATATGTGATATACCGTGTGCAATTAAAATGTTTGCAAACGTGACGTGCATTATAATTGTCCTGAACTCGGCAATTATTTTCTATTATTTATTATTTCGCACGAGATCCATCACAAAAATGCGGACTCATATAAACATCCGTTTTTTTTTTTGCCTACCGACGGTTTCGAGGTCAACTGAAGCCGCGTTCGGCGGAAGACGGATCGGAAACAAAGTACTCAGTACTTGTAGAGTACAGTACTGTAATTATTTTTATTTTTTGCACTGTGGTCCATATGAGCGGGGGAAACGGTAATTCGCGATGAATAGGACGTGTCAAAGTTCCCTTCTTTTGCGAGTCGTGAGTCGAGGGATGGGTTTTGAAACCCATCAACCCGACTCAGTAATTCAACCCAACACTTCTGAAGTTTTAGAAAGGGGGGGGGGAGATGCATGTTTCTGTGTTGAGACTGCCATATTTCTTTTCTCGTTTTTTATGTTTTTTTTTCTTCGAATATTAAATATCCCCGCACCCTCTCTTAGGAAAAAACATGCTCCATTGGAAAAACCTGCTTTTGTAAATGGGCTGTCCAAAAGTTAAGGCATATTCTGCAAATTGGCAATACCGTAAAAGGGTCAATTTTAAAGGCAAACCTGTTTTAGTTCAACTCAAACAGAACCTTAAAAAGAGTTCGCTTTTGATAGAGTTTTTGAGTTCGAAAAAAATGTGAATTTGTGCTGGAAGAAAAAATAAAATCAATAAATTCAGGGATGCAAAAGTGGTTGTAATTTAGACATTGAACTGCTGAATAAATTAATTTATGGAATAATAAACTAGGAGGCAAGGGTTCATTTGTGCAATTAGTCTCCAACTTCATTTCAAAAAGCGACAAATTACATTTTTACATTTTTCATTTCTCTCCTCTTTCCTGGATCTCTTGGATAACCAATTTCAAAGTTCAATTTATAGAGGTTTGAGGGACAATCTTTTAATTTTTGGTTGGTCTTAATTTCATTTTACAACAAAATGCCTTCAATTTAATGTAAATGCAGAATTCATGAATATTCCCTTATTTGCCTGGTAGACTCATACTACAATAAAGCATGTTGAAATGAATTTTAAAAATAAAAGCATTCATTTTTTAAATGAAAATTTTATTATGAACGTTCCCTGACTGCAGAGTAAAATCTTTCTACAAACAAATCTGTTTATAATGAATTCTTGTTTATGGAAAATTATTTGAGGTCACTACCCAATTTGTTGGAATTTTATTTTGCTAATTTATAAGTCAAATTTTAGTAAAATTATTTTTTCGTTCTGGTAAACCATTTTCCATGTATCATTGAATTTTATTGTGAAAATTTTGACAACGTTTGGATTTTGAAAAGCACATTTTATCAAATTTCGGCATTTCCCTCAGAGGTTTACTTGGAAACTTCTAAAATCTAAATAAGCAAACCTGGTGACGGTTGAACTTTTGCTTGATTACGTGGTGTTTATGTGTGTGGGATCTTATACTGTTCTTACCAAATGATTGATTTCCCCCCCCCCCCCATCCTGTTTTTCGTTTCCGTCTCTTCCGGATAAACCTTTTTCCGGTTTCATGTTTCATTTGAATGAGCATCACGGATTACGTTTCCGGATGAAGGTTCGGGTTTCAGTTTTCATTTGGCCTTGTGTATAAGTCCTCACTTTTATCTCTGTATCTGACATTTCGGATGATGCAATTGCAATCATTCTCTGGTGGGAATGGTTTAATTCCTTTTGGGCTTGATTGAATTTTCCTGCAGTTGAAATTGAAACTTTTATGCATTGGGAAAAGTATTGCATGGAGAGTCTTAATGTGAAAACAGGGTTTATTTCGGAAAGGAATCCAAATTTTGAAATTTTTGCAAGTAAAAATTTCAAAATTGTTTCTTGATTCAGGAATGATATTTTTTCGCTGAATAATTGTTATCAAAAGTTCTAAAAAATAACCCAGACAAGTATTCTTATAATCTCAAGAATTGATTTTTTTAAAGAGAGATTTTCTCAAAATTTCCTCATTTTTGCATGAACTCTAAAAGTTGTACTTGAATTTTCAATTAGAATTTCCAAAAACAGGATGCACGTGAGATAATAAAATCTCAATACCTGACCAAATTCTTTGTGGCATTTATTTCTAAAAACATATTCTATTTAAACTTTAATAAATCGAAGGATTGTGGTGTAATTTCGTTTTTCCAGAAGTCAGACGAGGGTCTCTTCAAAGGGAACTAGTTTGTTAATACTCTCTTAGAAACTACTCTTTAGTATATTTCAAGTGTCAAATAGAACCATAGGACTATAATTTTGGAGGGAATGGTATAATTCTTTGGTCAGAGATGCAAAATGAACTAACATCCATCATTTTTTGCAAAAATAAAAATAGCGCAGTGTTTGAATCCGTAATTTAAAAGTAGCCTTCAGTGGAATTCCCACACAGGATTCTCAAGCCAGTCAATGAGGTTTATCCCATAGTAGTTGAACAATCCAGAAGAAGATAAATGCTTCGTCTTTATGCAAAACGAAACGAGTCTTAGTATCATTTGTATTTTCCCGGCTCCCGCAAGAAGAGTATTATCAGCACTAGCAGGACATAGTAGTTCAGTCTCTTCCTATTCTAATTAACGTCGGACAGCTGCCTTTTGCAAAGACCGCAGATTAATCTTTTAATGTTTCTTCCTTTGTTTGCTTTCACCTCTTTTATTTTTATTTTGGGAGTTGCTCTTTGGAAGGTGTCTGAAGAAGGAGATTCAGTGAAACCCCCGGACAACGAACGAACGACTCGCATAACACATTTTTCGAGCGATTAATAACTCGGGGTTCCTCATGGTTTTGGTTTTGAATGCATACACATTTTTGTTTTCTTCTTGAAATAAAACCTTGCTGTTGAAAAAGGGTTTCCGAAACAATTTTTAGAATTCCTTTTTTTCATATTCTAAATTTTTACAGACGTGATGGTCTTTTAATTTTTTGAATATATTTTTTGAAATTTCTGGGAGAATTTTTTTCTTGCAAATCTTATTTTGGGTTGGTTTCAGAAATTCATCATTCCTAAATTGGTTTTTTTTTGAAAAATGTGATTGCTTGTTTGACATTCCCAATTGTTTTGAGAATTGGCTTCAGTGAGACCCCAAGATGTGGACATAATTGGTGCATCAAGAGTGTCCCTAAGTTGAGTCTTGTTTTCTTTTAGACTTACATTGGTATAATTTTTAATCGGTGCTTCATGAAAGCAATATTCATCGGAATCCCATGAAAAAAATATTGTCTGCCAATTGAAACTGATTCAATCAATATCTTTCAACTCAAGGAGGACATTTGGAGCATTGATAACTACACCTCTGTACAGAACATTGAAATGTTGGCATTCTCTATATAAAATAAGCTTCAAGTAAAAAATAGAGAAGTAAGTTCCTCTATGCTGGGGGTAATATTTTTTCAATTTGCTAAATAAATGGTAAGATGATTAGAAAAATGCCAAAGAACTTTCCTTACCAACATCTTAGGTTTGGAAATATCTGTTTCTTGTAATTTGGCCTGAAACTTATTTGAAATTTTAGCACACCCATGTCCACATGTTGAGTCAGTGTCTGCATGTCAAGCATTTAAATGCATTTTTATTGAAAATTAGTGTTCCCATGTTGAGGTGTCCGTATGTGGGGGTCTCACTGTATTTTCCTGGAAGAATTTTTTTTGCTCCGGTTATTTTCATCTTTCTTGAAAATTAATTTATTCTGTGTAATGCATTCAGGAATTATTTAATCCTAGAATCATTTTTCAAATGCCTTAATCTTGAATTTTTTTGTCCAGAAATATATTTGATAGTCGCTGAGTAATTAATTCCGGAATCCACGAAGGATATTTGAATTGAGAAAGCGAGACGAAATCCGAAGTACTGTATCATTTTTATGCAAATGAATATGAAACTCATTTCTGGACTGATTTACGGAATACTTTTCAATTTGATTCATTCATTCATTTATTTCTTATAATTTTTTCTTGGTTCAGTAAATTGGTTCTGAGGAACTACGTCAGCTTTGGCTGGTGAAGGACTTTTTCCGCTCGTTTGTCTGCGCACACGCCATAAGAGATCCTGTTCTGGATTCCCAGCTAAAAGGGGGCGACTGACGCAATCGTCTCATCTCATTTTCAAGTCCACAGGGTGTCCTGAAAAAAATAAACACAATCATGGACTAATACATTAAGAAATGGGACACAATTATGCCTGAATAATTCCAAGCAAATGCGACTCCAAGTAACTCAGAAATGTTGCGAGCAAATAAAAGCCGAACAGGAATTTTAAAAAAATGTTGCGGACGTACTTAAAAATGAAAAATACAATTTCGGGAACCCTTGTGATGCAATTATATTTATGATGCAAATTATATGTTTCGGTAAAATTACAGATGAAAGTTGGCAGTATTTCCTATGAATTTGGAAAAATTTTATCCTTCGACAAGGGATTTCTGCCAATTTTAAAAACAGTAACAGGAGATTTAACCGAGTTATCAACAGAATACTGTACAGTACTGTGCTAAATATAATTTTGACACTACTGTATATATTGTGGGCTTCAAATATTGTGATGATTCATACAAATTAAAGGCATGAAGGAAAATTGAAAGCAAAATTCAGGACTTGATGTAAATTGAACGAAAATAATGGAGCTCTTCGACGAATCTTGAAAATTAATCAAACCGAGGTGAAAAGACCGGCACAGGCTTATTGGATAGTATTTTTAAAATTACTTATTAAAACAAATTTGTTACTAGATATTGGTCTGTATTTTAGTAAGAAACGTAAACTTTCATATTGGAATTAACAAAAGGTCTATTTTTCTCAGGTGTCACAATAAGGCACTTTAATCTTACAGAACAAAAAATAATATATTCTGAACTGAATTGAGCATAACAATATTTTAAACATCACTCAACATTCATCTAATTGCCAAATATGTCGCTGTTCAATTACTGCAATCATTTTTGAATTTAATTTTTAAAAGCGAGGGAAAGTGAAAATTTGATGATGAATTTGCTTTTCACTGATTTTTTTCAAGAATATTCTGAAAATTACTGCTTTTTCTCGATTTTTGAAGCGTTAATTTCCAATTTTTTTTCCAATTTTCATACGAAAAGTAAATTTACCGCCAGATTGAAGATTGTAATCAGCCTGGAATTTAAATTTTCAAGCGGAACTTTTTTTTTTGCAATCAAGTTTTTGCGATAAAGGAATCGTCTCAAGATTTATGAAAACACTGCTTTTTTCGCTGTGTCTGTTAATTTCGCCTGTGGCTCTTTCTCGGTGGACGATTTTTTTAAAATCCGAAACTAAGAAAAAAAATGAACATTCAGAGATTCAGGACCTCTTGAATTTGTGTGACAAGCAAATATTTGGTGTTGCCAAATCTCTTATATTGAAGATGACGGGCAGCAAAAGATTCTATTCTGGTTCCTGATTATGCGTGGGTCGGGACGCCTTAAGGTGATCACGAAGCTTGTGTCTTCATTTCTGGGAGTGTACGAGTAAATAAGCCGGCTTTTTTCCTTCATTTCTCGTTCAAAATTGTGTCCTTTTATTCACTTGTTATTTTATTTCTCCCTCGAGTACTTCATGTCAGACTTGGTTGACACACTAGAGAACTTTCCGTCTTCTTTGATGACGTGCATGAGAACCAAACAAGACGGTTTTATTATTATCTTTTCTTTTTTTTTCCTCAAGGGAGAGTCTGAAAAGAAACAAACTGTGTTTGTGAAATGTTTTAAAAGGAAGACACGTGTTTGTTCCTGGTTTTATTTCTTCTAATAAACGAGTATAACAAGCTTAGGTTGATTTTTTTTTTTTATGATGACGAGAAAGCGTGTGTTTGGTCGGACACGCGTCGGTGGCGTCCCCAAGAAGAAAAGACAAAAAGTGGCGGCCTTTTTCCCCCCGTTCTTTCACTGGAATAAACAGGGGGGAAATAAATAAAAATTCAGTGATGAATGAACGTTTGGTCATGTACATGTCCCTTTTTCTTTCAGTACACAGACCCGCTAACAAACAGTTTGTCCGAGCCCTTACAAGGCCTTATCCTCCCCTAAAAATAAAGCCCAAGGCTTGGGTACTCTATAAGAACCCGGGGAATGTTCTTTCAATTTTCCCGTCTTGTCTATTTTTTTTTATTAGTGAGAGGCATTAGGAAAGTAATATTTTATACGAATATGTAAAGTTTTTTATTTTGTCTCGTGTGGCGGGAGTTTTTTTTATTGAAGAGATCGACGAAAATAATTTGAATTTTCCGAAAAGAAAAGAAAAGGATCTTATTTTTGAAGCATGAAAAGTTTCTGGTTAGACGAAAAAATGATTCTGGAAAGTTTTGTGGAAATTTTGCGTGCAATTCTGGAATAATCAGGACTTTTAATTTAATTTTTATTTTGAAAATCCCTTTTCCCATATCCTGTGAAATTCCCATGATTTAGTCCAGAGAATAAATATAGGAAGAAGAATTTTGCAAATTCCTCAGTGCATTTGAATTCTCTGCATGTTCGTATAGTTTGCCAAATATTTATGATTTTCTGCAATCGTTTATACGGTATTTTTTCCCGTTTTTCGAATACCAACTTTCACCACTGATCCTGACATTCTCAAATAACAGCACTAATCGAAGATGCCAATAATTCTAAAGGACTTAAGTTTGAGCCTTCCTGAAACATTTATAAAATCTAAATTCATTATTGATTGCCGTTTGAATCAATAATCACCAGAAGCAAATCAGTTCGCCATATATCGAATAAAATGTGTTTTAATGAGTATATCCCAAAAATATGAATTATTGAAAGCAGAAAATTCCTTTTTTACATGAATTTTGAACCTAGAAAAAACTTTATGTCCTATACGAAATGATGGAGGTTTCCAAGATTTTGCAGTGATTTCAGCGTTGGATGTTTTGAAAAGCAGTTTGGCATTATTTAATTCATCGGAGGCACTTATTCGTTTCGGTGAGGAATTTATGACACTATTTATCACGTTCGCACAGTACATGTACAGGGAAAAAGAAAGTCATGTGTCTGGGCGATTGTTTGTCAAACAGGCTCGGGAATGTTCCGGAATAGGAGGGGATTTTTATTTCGGGTTCCGAACCCATGAGATATTCTTGGGCCCGAATGTTCTTTCAATTTTCCCGTCTGGTCTTTTTTAAATTTATTAGTGACAGATATTAGGAAAGTAATATTTTATACGAATATGTAAAGTTTTTTTTAGTCTCGTGTGGCGGGAGTTTTTTTTTTTTATTAAAGAGTTCGACGAAAATAATTCAAATTTTCCGAAAAGAAAAGAAAAGGATCTTATTTATGAAGCATGAAAAATCTCTGGTTGAACGAAAAAATGATTCTGGAAAATTTTTTGTGGAAATTTTGCGCGCAATTTTGGAATAATAATGGAATAATAATAAAATAATGTCATTTTAATTTTTATAAAAAAATCATTTTTCCCATATCCTGTGAAATTCCCATGACTTAGTCAATAGAATAAATAGGCAGAAAAATTTGGCAAATTCCTCGGTGCATTTGAATTCTCTGCATGTTTTGTATAGTTTGCCAAATATTTCTGATTTTCTGCAGTAAATGGAATTGTTTACACCGTATTTTTTCCCGTTTTTCGAATACCAACTTTCACCGCTGATCCTGACATTCACAAATAACAACGCTAATCGAAGATGCCAATAATTCTAAAAGACTTGAGTTTGCGCCTTCCTGAAACATTTATAAAATCTAAATTCATTATTGATTGCCCTTTGAATTAATAATCACCAGAAGCAAATCAGTTCGCCATATATCGAATAAAATGTGTTTTAATGAGTATATCCCAAAAATATGAACTATTGAAAGCAGAAAATTCCTTTTTTACATGAATTTTGAACCTAGAAAAAACTTTATGTCCTATACGAAATGATCGAGGTTTCCAAGATTTTGCAGTGATTTCAGCGTTGGATGTTTTGAAAAGCAGTTTGGCATTATTTAATTCATCGGAGGCACTTATTCGTTTCGGTGAGGAATTTATGACACTATTTATCACGTTCGCAATAGCACAAAAAAAAAACAAGTGCCAACTGACAATTTAAATTTCAAAAGAGGGCGGAGTGAAAATATTATGCGGTGGGGAGTTTTGCAAGTCTTAAATTTCTGGGGCTGTCGCGGAAATTGATTCCCCCGTGTGCCATATTGGGCCACAGAAGGCTGAATGTTTTTTGTTGTTTCTTCCTCTTGTTATCTTTTCTTTTTTTTGGCACGTGCCCTTGGGCAAAAGCTGAGGCCCCCCTAATTTATTCTTTCTGGTCCGAAAGTAATTATAACTCGTACTGACGGGTTGTCGCTCTGGGAGGCATTCAGGCACGGAACACGATGAGGTTAACGATGAAGGAACAATTAGGGTCAGCCTTCATACTTGCTGCTTTGTATTGCTGCCCTTTTTTTAAAATTTGTGTTTGGTAATTTGAGTTGAATTGAATTGAACAGCAAGCATTATTTTCCGCTTTTCAGCATTCACGCCCAAGTTCGTTTTTAGGATGTAGGTTTGGGGGAGGAGTGGGAGTAAGTAGGTTTGTGTACGAAGTGTAGTCTTACCTTTTGTCTCTTTGTTCGACATGAACCTATAACTTTCTTTTCTTATATGTCTTGAACCCCTCATTCAGTTTAAAGATCCGAAGAGGACAAGACTAAAGATATAACTTTGGAACACTTCCAGATGTTATATTAACAATTATATTCGACGAGGAAAAGACTAATAAGTCAGTCTAAGTCAAATCGACACAGCCAGAGATTACTCAAGGTATCTTCAAGCCCGAGCTGGTCAAGTCATTTTTATTCTTGTGTGTGAAATACATTATTATTCCCTTTTTAAATAGGAATTCCAATATGAATTCTGGTCCAGTCACGGACTGATTCATTTGTTTTATTGCTTTGATAAACTACTGGACATCAGATTATATTGTGGCCTTTTGTGCCCAATAGTTGGGCTACAACCCGGGTGAAATTTCACCCTATTTTAAGGTTGTTGTAATTCAAAAACACAGTCAGCACACACAATATTCAAACAAAATTCTGGAGTGTCATGTATGAGAGCTCAGAGAAGAGTGAAGTTTTTGGATAGAGTAGGAATCAGGAAGACTATCCTTCAAGGACAAACAACAGTATTAGAATTTAGCAATACAAAAGAGCCTTGGAGGCTTTTGGGAAAAAATGGGTGTGTGAACTGGGGTTTTTCCCAGTTCACACAAAGATGCAAAACAATAATTTTTTCTGAGAATTTGGATTCTTGAGTTCATTGTTCAGTGTAACAAATTATGCCCTACCATTTATTTTTGCAACACCGGGGAAACAAATTTGACTCAGGGAGGTTTTGATTTTTGGAGCTTTCCAGTTGAGGAAACAACACTTTTGTTGTGAGGAGAAGTAAAATAAGTGTGGGAAATTATAAATGAGGATATTCTGGGCTTAAACTTGCTTCTTATACTCAAATGTTGGAACGACTTGAACCTCCGTTCCCAAGTAAACGATATAAACAGAAAGTGAAGGAAAGTTCTACGTAGTTTAATAAACAAAGTTAGTAAAATAGAAGGTATAAAGTTCCTTTACTATACCGGAAGGCCTCAGAAAATTTGACTTGCAGAGGTTTTAGAGAAAAAGACTTTGAGTTAGGGAGGTTTTTAATGCATTGATTCTAAGGGAATTCAGACAGGGACTTGAAAAAAATTCAACTTAGGAATTTGACTTATCAACGTTCACCCGTACATCCCAAAAATTGCAAGCGCACAACCAATATAAATATTTACACTTTCTTTCATTCCCTGTTTTCAAAAACAAAATATCAATAATAAGAATTGCAGCATAAAGCAATTACTAAACCCAAATTGAAGCAATTATCAGTAATTTTTTTACTTCAGGAGTTGAATGGTATAGGTTCATGGGTTCTGCCTTAAAATGGGTCCAGAGATGCTCTGAGGTCACGAATCAGAAGGTTTCACTCATCACTGGCTCCTGGAACTTGTGGTGCACTGAGGTGCAACAAGCCAGGTCATCTTATCTGAGATGACCTCGTCCAAGTTCTGATGTGAAGCAACAACAAAAAACTACCTTTCAACGCACACAGATACAGAAAGGATCCCATTTTTTGCCAGGGTTGAATCAAGAATTATGAGCAGTTGAACTTTTTTTTATTTTCAACTAAATAGAATCTGCTGAATCCTTCTCCTAAAGGAGATGTGAATCGAAAAGAAGTTTCAAAAATTGTTCATGCTAAAGAATATAAAATTTGGCATCAAAAAATTAAAGTCCCGAAATTTTTTTGTATATGGTGAACTGGTTTGCTTACGTGTATAGGATTTTTAGCATGTTAGGTCACTATATATCCTATATTCGATCCAATACCTTAAAAAGATAAGATTATGGAAAAAGTAAGACCACATTGTGTTTTTAAAATATAATAAAGTACTGTGCTACGTTTAAGATGTATAAATCCCTTTACATCTTTTTTAGCTCGTTTTCAGAGCGTATATTTTATTACAAGCTTTTTTATTGTGATGATCTTCTATTACAATACAATCGAACCTCTTTTAAATCAAATTTTAATAAGGCACCAGGAAAAAAATTTGACTGTGGAAGGTTTTGAATTAGGGAAACCTACATTTTTGTTTGGAAAAATAATTGAAGTAAATTGTTACTGAGATTTTGGCCTTGAAGGGTTTGTCAGAATGCTGAACTTGGAGACAATAAGAGTTTATTTGCGCAATTAGTCTTTCATTTCCTTGCAAAACGAACCAAGTTACTGTTTTATTGCTCCTGTGTCAATAAAATAGTTGCCAAAAAATTTCACGAGAAAATTTGAGCGGGAAGCCTTTGAGTTAGGGACGTTTTTAATATGCATTGTTCCTGAAAGAATTCAGACAGGGACTAGGAAAACAAAAAATGAATTCGACTTCGGGAAATTCAAGTTATCCAGGTTAAACTGCATTATTTCTCTAGTCCAGTGTATTTTTTTTCATTACAAGGCATTTATTATAGTACACGTGGCAATCAGTCAAATTATACGAAGAGTGCTTGAAGGAAAACAAACCGCAGTTTGTTCTCTTCTCCGAGAACAAGTGGCGATATTTTACTCAATTTCTTGCAAGTGTGACGTGTATAAGAGCTCCAACAGAGCTGCTCCAACGTACTTTTCAAGCAAAGTACATGTACTTTTCTCTTAGAGCACCAGGACTGAAGTCAGTCAGTCCATCACTGGCCTTAGACTCTGAGGAGGCGGAGAGGAAAAATTAAGGCAAGAGAGAAGACGGAAGGCTATATATTTTTTTTAGAAAATAGATATACTCTACTATAAATATAGCTGTATTAATTGAAAAAAAGAGGATCAAGTAGTAGTTGACTCATTACTGGGCGCGTGACGGGTTGCGGAACCCATGCCCGGATTTGGAGACCCCGGACCGCGAAAAATGCGAGGGTGCCCGCGTGGTTTGCCTGCGTGGGCGGGCTGACTGGCTGCTTTGCTGTCTAGGGCAACCCCACAGGCACCAGCACGTACCACCAGCATCACCATCAGACTTGCGTTTTTTTTAATATGTATATATACAGTATAGTGCACTGTATATTAAAATAGTTAAACTCCGGACTTGTGTCTTTAAAAAAAAAAAATATATATATATATATATATATTTATTTACCGTATTTACTTGCGTACCACGTGCACCTTTTTTCTCAAATTTCAGAAGAAAAAATAGGGGTGAGTGTCATAAGCGGGTACAAATTTTTCAAGAAGTTTTAGGAAGTTATGTGTGCATTATACTTAATTACAATGGAGAAATTTTGAAAAAAATGTAACAAGAAAACTTCTTTGTGCTGAAAAAGTTGAAAATTGATCCAATTTTTGTCCAATTCATGTCTAAAGTCAAATTTTTGGAATTTATTTTCAAAATTTTGTGGTTTTAGATTCACTAAAAATTCGGGTACGTGTCTTACTTGGGTATACAATTTTAGCCAAATTTCCAACTGAAAAACCCCTCTGCGCACCTTACTGAAGGGCGTGTGGTACTTTAGTAAATACGGTATTTATTTATTTGTTTATATATATTTGTTTAGAGGTTGAAATATTTAGGGGTTGAACTTATAAATATTTGAGGGGTTGAACTAATGTTTTGTGAATTTCGAATTGAAAATTGACACAGGATTGAACTGAAGAAAAAAGCTATCATTGTTCATTAAAAAAAGAAAGCATTCTTTGGCACAAAAAGAAACAAAATTCAGCCCTGCTGGACAAATTTTTTGGAAATTGTTTGCAAAACGTCACCCTGGCAGCTGGGATGGTTACATTTTTCTTTAAATAAAAATTTTAGCAGGTTTGGTCTAACCAGGTAATTTTGTAAATTGCTTTGTGTCTCTTTCATGGAAATTTAAACACTTCTTTGGGAAACATTGCAGGTCTAAGACACATTTCTGGTGATGTACAGTACTGTCCTGTACTCTACTTTGTTAATTCACCCCAAGATTCCTTTTATTGAGTAGTAAATTTATTTTAAAAATGGAGGAGTGAATGAATACTCATGACTGAATTTAGGGCTCTGCAAAGATTCCCCCTGAGGGAAAAAGAGAGAGAGAAAGAGGGGAGATGTAAAAGGGGTCTAACAAAAGTTCTTAGAAATTAGAGATGGAATTTCAAATGACACATAATTGAGCTGACAAATTTTCTTGAAATTTTTTGCAAAAGTCACCCTGGCTGCATTTTGTTCTTCTCTCAAAACATGAGGCATCCATTTTGAATATTTTTTTTGAGTAGCCCAGGTTCTCCTTTAGAATTCTTGAAATTCACTTGGCATAAATTCCAAGGGTTGCTGCCATCACATTGATTGATTATTAAATCCGCCATTTTCATAATCAGCCGCCACGTAGTGGGATAAGAATGTGGTGTCTGTTTATGAAAATGGCGGAATTACCTTTGGAGGACCTTGGGGCNATTTTTTTGTATATGGTGAACTGGTTTGCTTACGTGTATAGGATTTTTAGCATGTTAGGTCACTATATTAGGATATAAGCTAGGTTATGGAATTTTTCTATTCTAATACCTTTTTCATTCTGGTGTAACACAAAAATTTTATATTATTTCATGACACGATGCAAATTCTACATATTTAGGGAAATGTAGAAAAAAGCTCGTTTTCAGAGCGTATATTTTATTACAAGCTTTTTTTTATTGTGATGATCTTCTATTACAATGCAATCGAACCTCTTTTAAATCAAATTTTAATAAGGCACCAGGAAAAAAATTTGACTGTGGAAGGTTTTGAATTAGGGAAACCTACAATTTTGTTTGGAAAAATAAGTAAAGTGAATTGTTACTGAGATTTTGGCCTTATAAAGGAGTTGTCAGAATGCTGAACTTGGAGACAATAAGAGTTCATTTGCCCAATTAGTCTTTCATTTCCTTGCAAAACGAACCAAGTTACTGTTTTATTGCTCCTGTGTCAATAAAATAGTAGCCAAAAAATTTCACGAGAAAATTTGAGCGGAAAGCCTTTGAGTTAGAGACGTTTTTAATATGCATTGTTCCTGAAAGAATTCAGACAGGGACTAGGAAAACAAAAAAGGTATTCGACTTCGGGAAATTCAAGTTATCCAGGTTAAACTGTATTATTTATCTATAGTCCAGTGTATTATTTTTTCCATTACAAGACATTTACAATAGTACACGAGGCATTCAGTCAAATTATACGAAGAGTGCTTGAAGGAAAACAAACCGCAGTTTGTTCTCTTCTCCGAGAACAAGTGGCGATATTTTACTCAATTTCTTGCAAGTGTGACGCGTAGAAGAGCTTCAACAGAGCTGCTCCAACGTACTTTTCAAGCAAAGTACAGTACATGTACTTTTCTCTTAGAGCACCAGGACTGAAGTCAGTCAGTCCATCACTGGCCTGAGACTCTGAGGAGGCGGAGAGGAAAAATTAAGGCAAGAGAGAAGACGGAAGGCTACATTTCTTTTTGAAAAAAAAAGATATACTCTACTATAAAAATAGCTGTATTAATTGAAAAAAAGAGGATCAAGTAGTAGTTGACTCATTACTGGGCGCGTGACGGGTTGCGGAACCCATGCCCGGATTTGGAGACCCCGGACCGCGAAAAATGCGAGGGTGCCCGCGTGGTTTCCCTGCGTGGGCGGGCTGACTGGCTGCTTTGCTGTCTAGGGCAACCCCACAGGCACCAGCACGTACCACCAACATCACCATCAGACTTGCGTTTTTTTTAATATGTATATATACAGTATAGTGCACTGTATATAAAAATAGTTAAACTCCAGACTTGTGTCTTTAAAAAAAAATATATAAATATATATATATATATATATATATATATAAATATATATATTTACCGTATTTACTTGCGTACCACGTGCACCTTTTTTCTCAAATTTCAGAAGAAAAAATAGGGGTGAACGTCATAAGCGGGTACACATTTTTCAAGAAGTTTTAGGAAGTTATGTGTGCATTATACTTGATTATAATGGAGACATTTTGAACAAATGTAACAAGAAAACTTCTTTGTACTGAAAAAGTTGAAAATTGATCCAATTTTTGTCCAATTCATGTCTTAAGTCAAAATTTTTGAATTTTTTTTCAAAATTTTGTGGTTTTAGATTCACTAAAAATTTGGGTGCGTGTCTTACTTGGGTATGAGATTTTAGCCAAATTTCCAGCTGGAAAACCCCTTACTTGAAGGCACGTGGTACTTGAGTAAATACGGTATTCATTTATTTATTTATATACTGCATATTTATTTAGAGGTTGAAGTATTTAGGAGTTGAACTTATAACTATTTGAGGGGTTGAACTAATGTTTTGTGAATTTCGAATTGAAAATTGACCTAGGATGAGTGAGCTGAAGAAAAAAGCTATCATTGTTCAATAAAAAATAAAGCATTCTTTGGCACAAAAATAAACAACCCTGCTGGACAAATGTTTTGGAAATTGTTTGCAAAAGGTCACCCTGGCAGCTTTGATGGTTACATTAAAAAAAAAAAATTTTAGCAGGTTTGGTCTAACCAGGTAATTTTGTAAATTGCTTTGTTTCTCTTCCATGGAAATTTACACACTTCTTTGGGAAACATTGCAGGTCTAAGACACATTTCTGGTGATGTACAGTACTGTCCTGTACTCTACTTTGTTAATTCACCTCAAGATTGCTTGTATTGAGTAGTAAATTAATTTTAAAAATGGAGAATTGAATGAATACTCATGACTGAATTTAGGGCTCTGCAAAGATTCCCCCTGAGGGAAAAAGAGAGAGAGAAAGAGGGGGGAAATGTAAATGGGGTCTAACAAAAGTTCTTAGAAATTAGAGATGGAATTTTAAATGGCAAATAATTGAGCTGAAAGACATTCCAAAACCAGCAATCTTTGGCAACAAAAAAACAAGATTCAGCCTTGCTTGAACTTTTATTTTTAATTTTTTGCAAAAGTCATCCTGGCTGAATTTTGCTCTTCTCTCAAAACATGAGGCATCCATTTTGCAGATTTTTTTTTGTGTAGCCCAGGTTCTCCTTTAGAATTCTTGAAATTCACTTGGCATAAATTCCAAGGGTTGCTGCCATCACATTGATTGATTATTAAATCCGCCATTTTCATAATCAGCCGCCACGTAGTGGGATAAGAATGTGGTGTCTGTTTATGAAAATGGCGGAATTACCTTTGGAGGACCTGGGGGCAACTCTTTGACTTAATACTATGTCAATTTCGAAAATTCTGAAGGAGAACCTGGGCCACACAAAAAAAATGGGCGCCTCATCTTTTGAGCTAAGATCAAAATGCTGCAAGGGTGACTATTGCAAAAAAAAAATTCAGAAAATCTGTCAAACAGGTCTGAATTTCAATTCTTGTGTCAAAGATTTTTTTTTTGTTTCTGAGCAATAATTCTCTTTCAGCTTAATCATGTGGCAATTCAAGTCCTGTCTCTTAATTTCCAAGAACTTTTGTTAGACCCCTTTTACTTCCCCACCTTTTTCTCTTCATCTCTTTCTCTCTCTTTCCCTCAGGGGGAATTTTCGCAGAGCCTTAATTTTTCATCATTGTTCATTCACTTCTCAATTTTATTTATTCATTTGCTAGTTAATACACCAGCAATCTTGGGGTGAATTAACCAAGTAGAGTACAGTACATTACTTGACCACAAAGGTATCCTAGACCTTCAGTATTTCCCAAAGAAGTGTGCAAATCGTCTTGAAAGAGAAAGAAAGTGTACTACAAAATTACTTGGCTAAAGCAGACCTGCTAAAATTTGTATGTCAAAAAATTTGACCCGCATGTCTTTTAAATAATGGAAAACCATTTCCAATCTGATGTAAGAATGTCTGATTCATGTTCCTTAACCCGCAAAAGCATGAAAAAATTCCAGTTGTTTCTTGAATGTGTCATGTTTGGATGCACAAAATGAACGTGAAAACCATATCATTGAATTTTAAAAAAAACTTCACAAAGTTGAAAGTTGATGCTGTTTCTTCAAGACCAAATCCAGGCTAATCTTTCGTAATTTTCTAGGTCCATAACGTTTTGATTTGAAAAATAATAGTAAAATTTGGCTTTTTAAAATGCTTCTGAAATAAACTGCGCAGAAATAATCGATAATTCAATCACATCGACTCGCGTTGATCTTTGTCCTTCATCAATAATTAATTACCCGGTGCTTCAGAGGTTATATCTGTTATAATTTGGGAGGTCCACGGTCGAGTTTTTATTTATTTAAACATGAAAAAAAAATTGTGGATTTTTTTCTTCAAGGTGCTTCCTATAAAATAAAAAGCGCAGAAGTAATCCATCAGTTTATTACACTTGCTAATCTGATCCTTTGTTCCTCGTCAATAATAATCGTTTATTACTCAGAAAGTTACGCGGCAATTAAAATTTCCCTACGACTCAGTCATCAAATAAAATTTGAAATTAAAAATCGAATTGCATCTTCGATTGCTGTATAGATACAATACTTGCTGGGTCGATGCACAGATGAAGAGACAACGTGAGAAATAAAGTTTCGGGTCCGATGGCATAAACTCGTAAAACCGCAGATCAGAGTTTTTAACCACTCAATTTCCAGACAATTATCTGCTCCTTCGTTCCGGGGTTTGTATAAGGACGAGACCTCGAGATTCCAAAAGTTGCCAAAGAAACGGTTTCTCCTTGTTAAAATGATTCCGTGTAACGACCTGCTGTGTATAAAGAAAGTATATAGGGGCACCCAGGAAATAATTACGTTTTAAAATGCAGAGACAGAGTATATAGAAACGTTTTTTTTTTTTCTTTTTCTTTCTTGTTTGGCTTGATGGTTCCACTTCCAAATTAGCATATCTGAACGGCCCAGTTTTTCAACTGAGCCCCCTTTTCTCTCAACTGCACGTACTCATCGTCATCATCATCATCATCATCTTCTTCTTCTTCTTCTTCTTCGTCCCGAGACTGGAATCAGATAAGACACTCACTCAACATGGTCTGGGTTTTATCTACAAAGTTTTGCTGCTTGTGTTTCTTTTCTTTTCTTGCACACTTGCGAAAAACGGTGGTGGGTTGGAGGATATATTTCGCGTTTGATAATTCATCACCACATCACTTGCGATGAGAGAGATGAAAGGTTTTATTTTTGCTTGTGTGTGTGTGTTCTTCAAGACCAAATTTGGGTTCATCTTTCATAATTTTCGAGGTCCATAACGTTTTGATTTGAAAAATAATAGTAAAATTTGGCTTTTTAAAATGCATCTTAAATAAACTGAAATATACTCATGATAATGTGTGTGTCTGTAACGCGCGGCAATTTTATTTGCGTTTTTCCCCCGATGGTTCAAATTTGTATGTTTGGCATTTTACCATAATTTATTAATATACATGCAGTGAGACCCCCACCTGCGGACACCTTGACCTGCGGACAATTTGACATAGGGACACTTATTTTCTCATAAAATTTTAATAAAAAAGGCCGGACTTGAGGACACTGGCTTGACATAGGGACTTTTTGTGATAAAATTGCAGATACATTTTTGACCAAATTGCAAGAAACGGACATTTCCAACCCTGAAATTGATGTAAAACAAGTTCTTGGGCATTTCTCTCACCAATTTACCTTCCATTTAGCTAATTTAAAAAAATTACCTCCAGCAGGGAGGGACTTCCTTCTTTTTTCTTCACTTGAATGTTATTTTTACAGAGAATGCGAACATTTATATGTACTGTACAGATGAGGTATCCGCATTCAATTCCCCAAATGTCCATATTGCGTTGAAATATATTGATTTGAATCAGTTTAAATTGGAAGACAATTTTTATTTTCATGGAATTATGGTGAGTATTTTGAACATAAAACACCAATTAAAAATTAAGTAATGTAAGTTTACGGGAAAATGAGACTCAACTTAGGGACACTCTTGATGCACCAATTATCTCCGTATCTCAGGGTATCATTGTAAGGTAAGTTTGGTCTTGTCTAATTTTCTCCTTATTTCTCATATTGTCTCATCAACTTTCAAAATTATCTACTCGTATGTGTTTGAGTGATTTTCAAATACATTACGATGAATTTACAGTGTATTTGCACCTTTTGCTTTTAAAGAATATTCTAAAAATATCTAATTTCTAGGGTGAAGGGATCGAAAAAATACTCTCTAGAGCGAATTTGTTTCTGTTCCCTTGAATTAGCAACCTATCTCAGAGAGACTTTTGTAAAAAAAGATAAGGGAACTTAAACCAACAACGATTGGAGATATGGTCTCCCTCCCTTGGGATATGACGAGATAGTATAATCCTGGTTTGATCCTTTAAGATTATACAGAGAAAAGTGATCTAGACAGGACCGTTTTCAAGATAATTCCATTCCTTGTTCACATCAGTGCTGAATAGCTTTTTTTTAATAAAATGTGCTTGGAAGCTCATGTATTGATTAATTGGATCAATTTGTTTTAAAGAGGGCTGCTTATTGAGCCAAAAACATTAAGTACCTCTGAATGATCCAAAACATAAGGGAACAGGCTAAAATGGAAGACAAATTTTGTAACGTGATATGAAGAACATTTCCTCTTTCCCAGCTATGGAACAAAATATTTTGGAAAAACTGAGTCAAATGGACATGGTATAAACTTATAAAGCTTTGCAAGCATTGAAATTGTGGTGATTGGAAAGGAACCTGGAAAAGGTCTTGTCTTATTCTGGGATAGAATTTTTTAAAACAAGAGTTGTTGTGACAAGATTCATTGACAGTACAGGCGTGGCACCTTGCAATTCAACCTCTTGCAATTTGACCATCCCGCAAATTGATGGTTGAATTTGGTGGTAGGTTGACCTTCAATTTGACCTCTGCCTTGAAATTTGACCTGCAGAGAGACATGAAACATCAAATTCCATGTAGGAAACATGCCATTTGACATTGTCTAGCAATTTGACCCTAGTCCAGCAGCAGATTATGGGGTCAAATTGCAAGGTACCACCTGTACCACTTTACATTGAGAATTTTTATGAAATAATCTTCCAATTACTTCAGTGGATTTCAATGCTTTCCATTGAGAATAATTTGTATTTTGGATGTAGATCACAATTAAAGTCTTAATTTGACATTATGTGAAAAAAACTTCAATTAAAATACATTGATGATTTTCTGCTCAAAATCATAGCTATAAATCAGAATACAGCAATGTCTATTTGCCCGAAAAATGCATCATAAAATAAATTATTATAACTGTAATATTTTGCCATGAAAATTGCACTTGTTTTTCTTCATCAAGTCCATAAGCCTGAGCGTTTCTGTCCATTCAAGCATACTATCAAAAAAAATAACATGTACCAAAATAATATAGAAAAAGGTCACACTATCAAAAGGTACTGAAGTAAAAAATTCTTCTTCAGACAAAATACCTGTATCTTATAAAAATGATTTTAATTCCTTCTGGATAAATTTTTCACACCACTCTGAGAAGAAAGTTTTTATTCAGAAATTAAAATTGCACCTTCTGAAGGCAACTAGGGAAAACATCTTTAAACCACAGAGTGGCAAAATCTTGTAATCTTAAGAAGAAAAAGCAAAAAAACTATTTTCAATCAATCTTGACAAGGTATGATAGGATTTTTTCAAGGATAACCCCGCTTAATTGATGGAATTCCGCGAGCAGTTGTTTTGAAATAATTTTGTGCAATATAGCTGCAGAATTAAAAAACAATGCAACAGAAAATAGAAAAATGCACCTGATTTTATTTTACCAGCTTGACGATTAAACCTGAAGAGAACCCGAAAGATATCTTCAGATTTCACTGGTGAAATTCTAGTATAAATAACAAATTACAATATCTGTTTTCATGGAGAAATCCTCCAAAGATTCTGGCAGAAGAAACACTTCGACAGATGAAAGATGAATCTTTGTATACTACGTGAAAAAAATTCATTTTCTCTTGATTTGATACGGTTTTTTTTTTTTGGAGTTGTTGATTATTTTCTGCATATGGTCATTTGAATTTATGGATTTTGCCGACATGTCATTTCATACATTTGAAAGGATACATTATAAACCAGTGCTGTATCAACACAAGTGGACTAGACATTTTATCTTGGAAAATTCTCGCAGACTTTTTGTTTCAACTTTGCAGCTCCTGGTGAGACTTATATTTTTCTTGCTAATGCATATGAAAAACTTGATAAATTCCATTGATCCTGTTCAGAAAAAAATTTCATTTTTTGAAAATAATCTCTGATATCAGGAAAATATGAATTTTCATATACGGTTACAATTTTTACACATGATTTTGTTTTGATGGATCTCGGTAAAAAAAATATTGTTTGCAATGAATTGGTTTCTGCAAAAAAACTTTTAACTTTGCAGCTCTTGATGAGACATATATATTTTTTAAATGCAGATGAAAAACTCGATGAATTCCGTTGATCATGTTAATAAAAAATTCAAATTTTTGAAAATAATCTCTGATTTTAGAAAAATATTAATATTCATATTTACAATTTTTACAGCATGATTTTGTTTTGATTCATCTTGGTACAAAAAAAATTATTGTTTGTAATGAATTGGTTTTTGAAAAATAGCCATAATATATGTCACTTGAATTTTCTTTATATAGAGAATTACTCTGTTATAACAAAGCTCTTTTCTGGTCCAGAAAGCTATTCTGTTATGCAACATGATTTTACTGCAGATGGAATGTCTCTCTCTCTCTATCTCTTTTTCCAGCAGAATCCAAGGGGCCAGAATAAAATTCGTTGTACAAAGCATTCATTATCAAGGACATCCCTCTATAACATGGGATGAAAATCCTATGGGCCCACACAAAAATGCAGAGAAAAATCGTTGTACAGAAAGTCTACCTGCGTTACATTTTTTTTTTCTTGGAACAATTTTTTTCTGGGGTCTTTGGAGGCTTATTTTTGAAAAAGGATGCAACCCCTATTTTTCCCTCCCTTTTTTCTTGGGATTTGAGGTGAGTGAGACCATGGCAAGCTCCAGATCATTTTCCCCAAAAAAGGTAAACCCAATTTCTTCCCGGAAAATAAATATAAAAAAACAGAGATTTGGGTCTCGAATATTATGGCGTGTGTCATGTTTTTGGGGCGGGATGGAGTTGAGGGGGAGAAAGAGAATATATATACTGTGTTATAACGCCGGAGGTCTTCCTTTGGTTCGGTTCACAAAACCTTTTTTTTATTATTATTAGAATTACTGTAATAATGATAATCTTCATTTACTATTTCGGTCGAGATTCAGACAGGGGCCAAGAGCACATTTTCTTTTTTCCTGTCACATCCACTTTTTTTTGGGTGTGGGCGTCGGATCCCGAGATGGGGTGTCGCAAGAACCAGACGCCCCGGATGGGTTGGTTCCAGCCAGCGTGGGGAACCCGGAAAGGTTGTGATTAGAAGCGATTTAAAAAAAAAAGTAAGTTTGGAAGACGAAAATGATAGTGATGTCCGCGCTCTAATTACGGACGTCACATTTGTGACACTATCGCTGTATACGTTTCAATAATGCTGGAAAAGAGACAAAGTATGTTGTTATTTTGGTCTTCTTCTTCTCTTTTTTTTGAGTGTCTTGTATAATTGAATGTGAGCATCTTTGGTAGCTCTTAATGGCTGGATAAAAACCCTTGAAAAAGTATTTTTTGGGTCACTTAGGAGGTCCAGAAAATTATGCATTTATTTGACAAAAAAGTGCCTTTGTATGAGATGCAGAGTTTTTCAATGTTCACAATTCAAAAAATATTTACATCACCTAAACTCATCAGTGTAGGTCTGAACAAAAGGAATTCTATTGGATTAAACCTGTTCCTGTTTTAAGATTGATCTGTAATGTAATTAAAGGACACAACTCAAAAGCTTTCTTTGTCAATATTTTGGAGTCCCTTTAAATTTTTATCCTGGGTGCTCAACTGTAGCTTTTCAATCAGGTTTCAATGGATTCCAAAGCACATTTCAATCAGAACCTTTAATTACTAAAAACAGCTGGTTGAACTTTTGGAAAGCCCCTTGTGCAATGAGGAGAATGTAATACAGAAGATTTGATAACATCCAAAATGTTGCTCATAAACCTGAATGTCTGTGTATTTAATCCCATTTTTGTTTGTGCAGTGGAAACATACAAGTTTTTAAAGAAAACAAGGACTATAACACCTTTCAATAATGACACCAAAAATTCCTTTGATTTGATTAACATACACATACCTGGTCAAATTTCCAAACTCAAAAAATCTCTTTGTCAATATTTTTGGAGTCCCTTTAAATTTTATCCTGGGGGCTCAACTGTAGCTTTTCAATCAGGTTTCAATGGATTCCAAAACATTTTAATCAGAACCTTCAATTACTAAAAACAGCTGGTTGAACTTTGGAAAAGCCCCCTTGTGCAATGATTAGCATGTAATACAGAAGATTTGATAACATCCAAAATTTTGCTCATAAACATGAATGTCTTATTTAATCCAAGTTTTTTTTTTCTGCAGTGGAAACATACCATTTTTTAAAGAAAACAAAGGACTATAACACCTTACAATAATGACACCAAAAATGCCTTTGATTTGATTAATATACACATGACTGGTCAAATTCCCAAACTCAAAAACTCTCTTTGTCAATATTTGTGGAGTCCCTTTAAATTTGATTGTCTGGCTCAACTGTAGTCAATAGATTCCATGTAACACTTTAATCAGCACCTTTAATTAATAAAAATACCTGTTAAAACTTTCGAAAAGCCCCTTGTGCAGTTAGGAGAATGTAAAACAGAAGATTTGATAACATCCGAATTTTTGCTCATAAACCACGAGTTTCTAAATATTTAATTGCTGTTTCCTAGTTGAAAAAAAAGCCATTTTCTCCTCGCAATTCTTTCAAGAGCCAGTGTAGAAATGGTGGCCCCTATACTGGGGGGAATAAAGTGAACAGGACAGTTTCACGAGGAAAGAGATGCTGGTCAGAGATAATGAGGAAGCAATTAGCAGAGACCGTGATTAATAAGGCGCGTCTCCCACATTATTTCATTACGAATCACTGCTGGGACAAGGTTTCCTCCCTTGATGAAGAAAAAATTCCTCTTTCATCCTTCTTCATCTTTTCCGATTGACATTGACAACGGATGAGTCATAATCATCAATTCTTCCATTTAGAAACAAAATAATAATTCTGGACATCTCTTATTAAGAACGCGAGCGGAAATTAAAGTCAATTTTCGAAATACTTCATGCTCACAGCATGTGCTTTAATGCAACTTTTTTTCTCGGTTTTAACCAAACTGAAAATCGAAAAATTTTCATTTTAATTATTTTCAATCATTTTTGGGTATTTAATTCCCACTGAAAATAATTATTTTGTTTTATAGTGAGGTAAACTCTGAGCAACAAAAAAAAACGCATTCCTACAATACTCACAAAAAATAACTGAAATCACAAAACCATATCCCAAATGTGAGGAAAAGATGTCAAAATGACAAAAGTATCTCACAAGGCTGATTGAGTAAGAAATGGAAGACTTTATTGGAAAGAATAGATTAAATCAAAGTGATATGAATTGAAAACCCCTTTGGATAAGGAAATGAATTGATTAGAATATGAAAACTCAATAGATCAGCCGGGCTGCGGCCAGGACAAAGGTCCTAGTTTTAAGAGTTGTATTTTTCAATGATAAAACACTTGGTCAAGATTTCAGAGTTGCGCAAATGAAGCTTCTCTGCACAGAGATCTGCTTGGGTCAACAATTTGAATGCGAGTGATAAAATCATCCAAAATTCGGAAATCAGGAAAGGACGAGTTGAAGGATTTGGATTATAATTCTATTCAGAAAAATGTCCTTGCTGAGCCTGGGAACCAAACTCGGGTTTGGTTCTCAGGCTCCAGCAAAAGCTGCTAATTTTTCTCAAGATTTTTACGTAGCTGAAGGGTAATTTAACTTAATCTGGTGCCAACTTGTCGGCATGCCAAAGTTTTTTCCAACACCAAATCAAAATTTTTAGCAGGCCAAATTCTTGTGCAAATTTCTGCTTTGCTTCAAGCATCAAAGAACCATTTTTTGGAAAAGAAATCCAGTATAATTTCAACATATTTAGGCATGAAGATTAATTACTTGATTGATAAACAAACTTTATTTTCCACTTTTTAGCATTCAAAGGGTTCAAAGGATGTTCCCACATTCAAACCCCTCTCCCCTCCCCTCCCAAATTCATCCAAACAAATTCCATATCACATCAGGATGAAAATAAAGAAATGAGCTGTTTATGGGTATTAAAAGAAAAGGAAAATGCATCACAAAATTTACAAATGCACAGCTGATGTAAATGCATACACTTTGTTCCCCTCACTATAGATAACAAAAAGAAAATAGTGTCAAGATCTTGCAGTAAGATTTTGTCAAAATAAAGAAGCCATTGGTGAGAGAAGTAAAATACCTTTGTTATTGCAAAAAAATTGTTATAAAATTCGTCAGCTATTGGAAAAACCTAGAAATAAATTTTTTTTACAGTAATCAATTATTAGTTGTAATTATGTTACTGTAGGGTTATATAATGATATTTTCTACAATACCCACATAACTTTCTCAAAATCTTGACTGGCAGACAATTTTGGCAAAAGTAATTCATGAACTTTGTCAGACTATGTGTTATGAAATTCAGTGTATATGAGGGGAAGATTTTGTAAAATATTTTCTTCTTTGAAATCTGTTTCAAACTCCATTAAGACGCCACCATTTGTCCAGAGCAATTTTGGCGGGTTAAAGGAGTTAGCGGTTTATCAAATATTCAATTTTAAATAATTTGATCAAAAATACTTGATTTTCCTCCAAAAGTCATAGACATACAGGTTTTGTATAGAAACTTCAGTAATTTTCTAAAGAGTATTGCTGTGATCAATGGATTTATTTTTCAGAAAATTAATTTTGCTGCATCAATTTATTCAAACTTCAAGATTAGGTCAATTTATTGTTCAAAATTTTCAACAAAATGATCATTATTATTCAATTATCTTTACAAATACAAGATCTTTGACAGAAATTATAATTCTACCCCATTGTTGGCATTTTAACAAAGACAAAACCAACAGAAAACAGCACTTTTGTTTCATCACTAATGCTGGCAGATGGCAGGTTGGCATCTTATGGAAGTTTTCTATAGAATTTAACATGGAGGAGATTCATTTCAGTCAAAATTTTGGGGGTTGCCAAGGGTGGCGCTTTATTAGGGGGCGTCTTAACAGGGTTTGACTGTATATTTTTGAAAAACGCCCGGAGGCAGTATGATGAGTCAATCGGTATGCAAGGAGCATCTTCTATCCCAGCATTTCCGAGTACTGAGCTGCTGAGTCTGGTTTGATTCCGTGTCCTGATTAGGGAGTTAATTAATGATAGGTGCCAAGTGGGATAACACAGAGCACTTGTCTTCCTCTCTTCCCTGTCCTGTCTCGCGTCTGTCGAACTAATTTTATTTCATCTTTTTTATTTTTACATTCTGTAATGCTTGTGAGACGTGGTGGAAATGCTTTCCAGACACTAAGAGGAGTCTAAGGTGTTGAAGTGCATTTAAATTACATTCATTGCCATCAGTTTTAAAATTAAGGATGCCTTTTTTTGTAGGACAATTTCCTTTCTTCTGACTATCAAATGAGTTTGGAATTCAATTTTATTTTCATGATAGGTTACATTACATATCTGGTGTGATATGTACCATATTTACTCAAGTACTGTCAACCCCTGCACAACAGACTTAATTTATGCAACAGCAGACTAGTATGTTGTGTGAAAAGTCTGTTCTGATAATTCAATTATGTAAAATATTGAAAATTTTACTTTCTACCATCAATTTTGAAGCTACAGAAGGCTGTTATGCAGATTTAGTCCATTGCAAGGGAGGGAAAACTGCCTCCAGAAGCAGTCTGTTGTGCAAAAATCCATTGCGCAGGAGGTCTGTTGTGCTGGGGTCAACTGTGTACACTTACAGTACACTGATATAGTATTCTGAAATGAAAGAAGGAAGGTGCACATTGTAGGTGATTATTGAGCTTTCAGAAAAATGTTTTGGAAGTGTAGGTGTTTGCTGTATTTGATTCTGATGTTGAAATTTTTGACCAATCTCATCAGGGAAATTATTTTAATGGAACCAATATAAAATGAAGTGGATTTAAGGCTCAATTCATGTCTAATTTTAAATTTGTGTGTGTCTTCTTTTTGAAATTGTGCACTTTTAGGGTCACTACAATGGGGTGCACATCTTACTTGGGCATGGGATATATCAAATGAAAAGGCTGAGAAACCTGGGTGGGATTCTTACCTGAGAATAAGTAGTACAGTTGACCCCCACACAATGGACCACCCTTGCAATGGATTCTTGCACAATGTAGCCCTTTTGTAGGTGGTTTTCCCTCCTGTGCATTGGACTAAATCTTCATAGCAGACTTCTGTTGGTTCAAAATTGATGGTAAAAGTATTTTTTATTTATTTTTTTACATAATTGAATTCACATAACAGACTTTTCACACAACATACTACCGTATATACTCGAGTACCACACGTCCTTGAGTAAGGCGTGCACAGGGGTTTTTTAGTTGAAAATTTTGCAAAAATCGTATCCCCAAGTAAGACTCGCACCCCATTGAGTGAATCTAAAACCATAAAATTTCAAAAATGAAAACAAAAAATTTGACTTTAGGCGTGCATTGAACAAAAATCTGATGAATTTTCAACTTTTTCAATATATAAATGTTTTCTTGTTATATTTGTTCCAAATTTCTCCATTATAATTAAGTATAATGCTAACATAACTTCCTAAAACTTCTTGAAAATTTTGTACCCACTTATGACGCGCAACCCTTTTTTTCTTCTGAAATTTGGGAAAAAAGGTGCATGTGCTACTCGAGTAAATATGGTAGTCTTTTGCATGAATTAAGTCTGTTGTGCAGGGGTTGATGGTACCTGAGTAAATATGGTACATATCAAACAGATATGTAAGGAAATATCTAACAGAGCTACTGCTGTGTTTTCAACTAAGAAATACAGAGGTTCAAAAAATTTCATATACTCATGAAATTGAAGAAAAATACAGGCTTTGGGCGAAATGCGCAGCACAAAATGGCGACTAATTCTCCAGCCTCTCAGAATAGATGTCTCCTCTGAGAAAAGCCAAATAGTCTCTGCACCTGCTTCCACATTTTATTTCCGTCCCAAGTGTCAAGGTCGATTCCCGAACTCTCGTGTCTCAGAACCCAGGTCACACATTTTCCGCGATATTTCCTTTCATTTGCGTCTTGCTATTTTTTTTTTCTCCAACACTTGTCCTTATTCCCTGTTTTCCTTCATGTCATCGCAATCGTTTCTGACGCCTGGAAAACTGCAACAAATTAGTTCCTGCCATTTATTTCTCAGTCCCCCGCGCGAAATTTGGCAGACGAAATTCCGTCAGGTGTTTATCCTGCTGCACTCGTACAGCGATTGTTTGATCAATGTCTGCGGTTTCATCATTTGGACCATGTCCAGGTACCTGCTGATAGAAAATGTTTTTTTTTGAAGATACACACGTTTTTAACCCGTTTTGAAGTACTGTACCACAGGCGAGACTTGATTCGATGGGGGATATACTGGGGGTAAAAAAAAATAATAAGCGTGTTCCTCTGGCTCTTCTATATAAAAGCATATACTTCTGTTGAAAATGCGATCTTGAAGACAGGAAAATGAAAGAGTTTGAGTACTTGGCATTGATTTGACAGTCTGACGTGAACAAGTGAATCATCTTGACACATAGTCAAAGTTGACACATTTTCAGTTGTACCAGCAAGGATAATAATAAATCAATTTGTGGCATTGGTTCAGGAACAATTCAATTATTTTCATCACTATTGTAAATACAGTACTGAATGACAACCTTAGCAACTAAAATAACATTGAAATCTGCAGGAAAACGTTATCCAACACAATAAGGCTACAGTCTGTGAATTACAGTACATGTGATTATTTCTGCATCTTAGTACCCAACTGTATCTTATTACAACCAGGATATACCAACCAACAACTCTCTTAAACAATGTGTTTCTTAAAACAGTAGTATCTCTTTAAAATATTCACCTACTACTAATGGTTTTGTTTAATGTCAAAATGAACCTTATTATATAACTTGAGAATTTATTTTCCAAAAGAGACAATAAACTGTGTGCTTCTCATTTTGCCTTTTGGGCTCCATTTCATGCCAGAAGGGCAACAACTTTATTATTTTCATCAGCATACTTATTTTCTGCATTTTTGATTAAAGAAAAAAATTCCTATTGAATTAGTGGAGGATTTGTTCCAAATGAAAGTGTAAGGCAATGGAAATTAATTCATATCAAATTCTCCAGGAAAATGGGATCTGACACATATGGCTGAAGTCCAAGTACAGTGAGATCCAAAAATACAGACCATCCAACATATGGACAATTTTGAGTTAGGGACACTTAGAACTGGAAAAAAAACCACAACATCCAGACAGTTACTCAAGATAGAGATTTTTCTAAGATTTCAAGAAGAATTTCAAAATTATATTTTTCTGAATTTTTTATATCAAGAATAAATTGAGCTATTTACTTTTAAAAATGATAATGAATTCCATTGTTGAATCACCCTATAATTCATCATCAAAAATAGGCTAATTTTAAGCTTCTTTTTTTAGTTTTTCCATCGTGTGTGCTCATCATTGCAAAACTTCTTGTTCTCATCCAAAAGATCAGACTCTATTTGGTTGTCTTCAGTACATTTACTTTCTGCATCTTGAAGTTGAGAAAAATTATTTTATTCAATTTTTAAAGGACTTTTCTCAAATATTCCTCTACAGGAGAATCAATTGAAAATATTTCCATTGAACTGTATGAGAAAACAATGAGGTCCAACTTGCAGACATTCCAACTTAGAGACAAAAATAAGGTCCATGCACCAATTACGTCCGCATCTCGGGGGTCCCACTGACAATTAAATGCCTGCAACTTGGTGCACCACTGCATCTTATACAACCATGCACAAATGAGGAGACCATGAACTCTTGAAGAAAAACGGGGTTTCTCTCAGGTGCATGAGAACTGTCCTCAAATTAAAAAATATATATATATTTAAAAAAAGCAGACGCCAGGCGTGGGTGGGGCTATTCCTTCACAAAGAAAAAGAACGCGACAATAAAAGGCACCCCAGAGGGTAAGAACAAAAGAAAATCCCACGTCATTTATTCCAGGGCAGGTGATGTAATGACGCGCGCGGGGGAGGCGATTAAGCGCCGTGTCGCACCGCGGTCTTTAATTACCGCGTGGGCCGCAGTGCGTCTCCACACAAGGAAACCCGAGCCTGTTAGCTGATGGCCACGGTGAGTCACGGGCCTTTCCCCAACCAAGCAGCGTTTTTTTTTAGTGTCGCACCGCGGTCTTTAATTACCGCGTGGGCCGCAGTGCGTCTCCACACAAGGAAACCCGAGCCTGTTAGCTGATGGCCACGGTGAGTCACGGGCCTTTCCCCAACCAAGCAGCGTTTTTTTTTTTTGGCCACCACCACCACCACCATCATGAGGTTTCTCTTTCTAGCTCCCACATCTTCTTCCCTTATTCCCCCCTGGAAGATTTGGGTCAAGTGCTGTGCCCAAGGTTTCCGCACTGTCTCATATATGGAAGGAGAAGAAATTGCGGCTTTTTCATTTGGCACAGCTGCTGGCTTGAACTGATCCCAAATCCAAACCTTGTTTATTTTAAATTTAAAAAAAATTTTCTACACTTTCAAGAATTATTGCTTGAGCAATTTCTTGAAAACCTACAAAACATTCAAAATGTCATGGAATTCAACCATGCCAAAAAAAATTACAGTAATGTTGAGCCTGGATAACTCAAACCTCCTCAAGTTGAATTTTTTCCAAGCCTGGATTCCCTTGGAAACTATGCATTTAAATTCCCTCAAACTCAAAGACTTTTCCTCTCAAACCTCATCCCAAACTCAGAGTTTCTGAGGCCTTTTTCAAGTATTTTCTTGAAACAAGAAAGAGAAAAGCACTGAAAAAAAGTAACTTGATGTGTTTTGAAAGGAAGTGAAAGACAAATTGGGCAAATGAACTGATGCCTCCCAAGTTCATCATCCTGTCAAATCATTTAAGAAGCAATTCAAGGTCCAGAATATCACCATTCACATTTTCCTGCTGTTCTTCCATATTTCCCACAGGAATAATGCTTGAACTCAATTTTTTTTTGCTGGTTCCATGATATTCAAATCAA
>CAJPEX010000791.1:0-65724 GCA_905338405.1 Notodromas monacha
CACCAGCACCCGCGGCAGACGACAAAACGGCACCATGCGTCACATGCAACCTCACAGGCCACACAGCCAAAGACTGCGGTCAGAAGGCGGGAAACGCCAAACGAGCGCAGTAGAAGCGGTCCTCTACGCTCTACAGACCAAGACCGCTACCACCGCTCCCATCCTTGTGGCTGTCCACATCCAGCGCCAAACCTGCGACGCCATGATCGATACAGGCGCCTCCCACTCCTTCATCGACGAGGACTGGGCCAAGGCATTACAACTGGAGGCATCACCAGAACAGGTCGCCGTCGCCACTGCGGGACAAACCGAAAACCTGGTCCTGAAAGGCGCAGCAACCACCGAAATCCGTATCGGAAATAAACTCTACCTGGCCAAATTATGGATCCTCCCCAACGCGGGGTTCCCCATTATCCTGGGTCGGGACATGCTGGACCAAATGCCCATCACCATTGGGTTGGAGGGCTTGGCGGAGATGTAGCCTATAGTCCCCGTGATGTTTGGGCTGCGGCTTGGCTGTGACTTGTAGCCCCTGCCGTAGTAGAAGTAACTGCCCTCGGGTGTCCTTGCGGATTGGGATGTTTTGGATGAGTCCAGCCATGCAGCAGCAATTCATCAATGGTCAGGGATGCTTCCCCGAACAATCCGTGAGTCTGATCACCGCCGACTCCACACCGCCAGCATCCAGGCCATTCCGCCAGGCACCGGACAAACAAGGGCCATTTACGGAAATTGTGACAGAATACCTACATGCAGGCCTGATCGAGCCTGCGGCATCCAGCTACAACTCACCCGCGTTCCTAATGCCGAAGAAGTGTACCGACGCGGCCGCCCCACGTAGGTTTGCGACCGCGAACCATCTCCTAATGGCGTTTGATTTGAGGTAGGAGCATGGCCTGTTAATAGGCTACGGGTATTAGGTTCTGGATGAACTGCGCGATCCTGCCCTGTTGCGGATGAAGAGCACCATCGACTTGCACGCGGCTTTTCACCACCTGCCGATAATGCAACCGGACAGGCACAAAACCGCATTCTGGACCCCCAAGGGGCAAATGCAATATGCGGTCCTGCCGTTTGGACTACGCAACGGGCCCGCATTATTCCAAAGGGCCATCAACACAATTCTCCGCCAGCACATCCCACACCAGTGTATGGCGTACATTGACAACATCATCGTCTACGGGAGAACGTTCACAGAAGTGCACGATAACCTAGCTGCCGTTCTCACCACACTCAACGCAGCGGGAAGTCGTCACCTGGACAGGTTCAGCTGGAAAGACCGTGTTGTTTATCTTAAAGACCCGGTGTAACAGCTGGCATGGCCATGGTCTGGGCGGTTTGCATTGGATGTTCGTCATGCGCTGATAGGTGTTGGCCGAACAACCAAAGAAATGCAGCGGTTTCTGGGGCTATCCACATACTTGCGAGCCCACGTACCTCTCAATTTTGCGTCTGCGGAAACACACCTCCGCAATATCATACCACCCAAACGCGTTTGGTGGGACGCGACCTGGCTGCTCCGGTGTTGTCACAAATTGGCGGAGTTTCTCCGGTAGCGCCTACGTCGGGCGGACCTTGCGATGCTGCCGTGGATGGGGTATCTCCATGTACGTCTGCGATCGGCAACGGGACTGGGCGCAATACTTGTACAAATTCACCCCAACACAGGGCCAGCAGTGATCGAATACGCGAGTAGGGTGCTCACAGATGCCAAGACCCGCTACAGCAACACCGAACGGGAACTCCTGGCAATCGTTTGGAGTATCACCAAGAAATTCCGGCACTACGTGGAGCATCGCGAGTTTACCATAGTGACCGATCACCAACCTCTCCTCGGGGAGCTCAGGACAACGCGGCTAATACGGCTACAACTGAAGCTCGGGGCATACCGCGGAAATCTACAGCACCGCCCAGGGCGTACGCTACACGCGCCCGATGCGCTAAGCCGCATCTCCCTGAATCAAAGCGAGACCCACAAAATCCCTAACACCCACGAACAACGGGAAATCATCGATGCCTACCACAAGGAACTGGGGCATGCGCATTGGAAAAAGGTGTTAGACACCATCCGCCAACGATTCCACTGGCCGCACATGCGCCAACGCATCTGGAGGCACCTCATGGACTGTAGCGAGTGTTTTACGTATAACGCGAGCACGCAAAAAACAGGCACACACCTCGAACCCATCACTGCCGAAAGCCCCAGGGAACGACTCACCCTTGACTTCTACGGACCACTGCCCCGATCTGAACAGGGATTCCGATACGCTCTCATGGCGGTCGATCACTACTCCAAGTTCATGATCGCGCAACCGGTGAAACGAGCAGACGTAACAGCGGCCATACCCATCCTGGCCGAAATTTTCCGCCAAGTCGGAACATTCCAGGTGATCCATTCCGACCGCGCCGCCGTTTTTCAATCCCGGGCTTTCCGTCGTTTCTTGAAGGAGCACGAATGCAGACAGCATCTGGCCCACGGATACCATCCCGAGGGCAACGGCACCTGCGAACGAGCAATACGGACATTGGGGCAAATACAAGCCAAGCTGGTAAAAGGGGACTGCACACATTGGGACGAGCACTTACCGCAGTCGGTACTAGCGTACAACCGAACCCCGCACAAATCCACCGGGGCATGTCCAGCGGAGATCTTCTTTGACACAGCCATCCAGCTCGACGCAGACAATCTTTTCAGCATCCAAGCCACGCGCACGGTCCACCACGAACAACAGGTCCGCCGGCACAACGACGCAGCTCGGAAGACGTTCGCAGACCAGGCCAACAAGCACAAATGGCCCAAATTCGAAGCAGGGGACATGGTGACCATCCGACCACGCATCCCAACAACCATGCAGCACGCCGCACGACGCCGTTTCCGCAAGCAGCGCTTCGGACCATTCATGGTCATCACTTTCCAGGGGCACGGAATCTACCGCATCGGAGTCCGCAACCACACGTACGACGCGAAGGCCTGGGAGATGCAGCCGTGGAACCAGCTACCAGGACCGCCACACGAGGGGTTNTCTTTTGGGGAAATAATTTCTTGAAGTATGACACCTTGGGTCACCGGCCGTTCATTTACGCCAACCCTTCAGAGGCTGCAGCGACGACACCTTGCGGTCGGTCTTGTTTTTATTAGACGCCCGTAGTATGTCGAATTCGGGGAGCAGTATTTAAGTCTCCCCGGATACTGTACTGTACTGGAAAACTGTGATGCACACGACTGTATCATGAGGAGCCTCATAAGCTCTTTGATTTAGTTCGTGTAATCTTTGGAAACCCGTGGAATATGTCAGCGCACTAGGTAAGTCTCTTGTTCTGGCGTGCATCACCTGATCGCCGAGTTGAGCATGAGTCCGGTATTCGAGTGGTTGTAGATCTGAACGGAAGTAATACTGCATGTGCCTCCGAGAGAGTCTGGTGGGTGTGTGGATCATGAGTGGGTGTACATGAATGACCTAAATATAATAGCGTGAAGAATTCATTGCGTTTGAAAGTGCCCTTCTCCGAGAGACTCATCGGTGATTGAATTATCATGCGCTAACGGCCTGATGTTCCTGATCGTGCTGCACTCCCTGTCATTTCAATTTAGTTGCATTCAACGTCTGTGACTGAAATTGAGTTCGTTTGTATGGTTTTGGTGCGAGTTAGCTGCCCAGCTCTATGGAAATTAACGCAGTATTTCTCGGATACCGTGTCGTGCAGAATAGATTGCTGTGTGTAAACGTGTATTGGGTTCCCGGGACCCTGTGTTCTCTAATTGCGCGAGACGCTCGTTTTCGCTTGATGCCGCTGCAGATGGGCGGTTGATCAAGTGTCCACTTTGAAGCGCTTATGTCCGTTGAAGCCGAGAAGGCCCGACGGATAAATTCAATCCATCATGGCGATTGATGACTTTGCTATCGTTAGTTAAAACTTGCATTATTTTCGTCCTCTTTGGGAATCTGAAATATTTTCATTTGTGCTAGGAGCTAAAGTCATATCAGGAGACTGAGGTGGAAGCGGATCAAACTATAGATACTGTTGATTTATCAATAACTGATCCGGAACCCACGGAAACAACTTCGGGGAGTCCTTCGATCTCCGATGCCGGAAGTGGAGTTCCTCATGAGCAAATTTCTCCGGATCGACTGGATCACATGGATGAGGATGACGATGTGGTTCCATCTTTCCCGCTTGAAGAACTGGATCGGCTCGACGATATGATCGCGAGGATTCGTTGGGTTGTTCCAGTTCTTCCTCGCGGTGAATTAGAAGTTCTCCTTCTCGCCTGCATTGACTTGGCGAAACGAGGTACTGTTTTGAACTGTAGGAAAAAAATCTGAGATTTTCTGACTATCGTTTTGCCTCAGGTGTTGACCACAAGTGTGAACCGTGTCAAAAGTTCATTAGAGAAGGGCTTACCCTGTCTTTTCAAAGAATTTTAACTGACGAAGCTGTCAGTGGATGGAAGTACGACATTCACGTGAGTTGTCGATCATTTTTTACAAGTTTTCCTGCATAGTTCGAAAGTTTTATTGGCGTTCCCTGTTCGATTTGTATCTCATTGATTGCCGCACTGATATACTGTACTTTGTTCACGATCTTGTTTTGCAGAGGGCCATCCAAAGAAATTGCGAACGCCTCGTGGATCTATGTGTCGTGAAAGTAGTGCACGATAGCTATCCACTACTGGATTTACTTGCCATGGTATTCAATCCGTCAACGAAGTAAGTAATAAAAGTTATTCCTGTTGTTCAATCATGCTGATGTCTGTCGCTCAGGTTCCAGTTGGTGAATAGTTCGCGGACTTCAGAAACACTTAATGCTAGCACTCAGGGAGGAAATCAAAGCATTCAAGCCCTTCAAGATTTGGATAATTTTTACGCATTACCTCCGGATTTGCGGACTCCGCGTGGGTGGCTTGTCGATATAATCAACCGCTTCGGGGCAAAAGGAGGATTCCAGGCTTTAACGCTGCGTTTCAACCGTGAAGACAATCTTAGTGTGCCGTTGATATTTGCCCTGTTGCGACCATTTGGCCTTGCTAGTGAATTTTTGACACCCAATACTATTCGGAGGTTCTTCATGCCGCTTGTCGTACGTACATCGTCATATTTTTTAATTTGCTTCGGTGAATTGAATTCCGCTTTTCACCACAGGAACGTATCCCTACTTATTTGGAGAACCTCACTGATGATGAGCTGAAGAAAGAAGCCAAGCTCAATGTTGATATAAAAAATGATGCCTTGTCAAGTATCGTGAAATGGCTTCGGGCATTTGTTCTTCGTCTGCCACCATATCCCGAGCAAGAAGAAACAGCAAAAAATCTGGAAATTTTTAGGCTAAAAATGATCCTGCGTTTGCTGGAAATTTCGTCTTTTAACGGAAAGATGAACGCACTGAACGAGGTAAATTTTTTAGGCTCACGATGTAAATTGATTCTTCACGAGATTTTTGTTTTTTTACTCAAGCTGAACAAGGCAATTGCTAGTATTTCATACACGCATTCGCGGCACAGCGTAGACGACGACGAATGGCTCACCACTGAGCGGATGGCTAGGTGGATTGAAGAAAACCGCGTACTTCAGATAATTCTGCGTGACTCGCTACATCAGCCGCAGTACGTCGAAAAGCTGGAGAAAATCATCAGATTCTCAATCAAGGAGAAAGCCATGACCACGGATGACCTAGACACGATCTGGGCAGCACAGATCGGAAAACATGAAGCTATTGTCAAAAATGTTCATGATCTGCTTGCGAAGCTTGCGTGGGACTTCTCTCCTGAGCAGCTCGACCACCTTTTTGAATGCTTTCAGGTAAGTTTGATAGTTTATATTTTAAGCACATGACCCGAAATCAATTTCCCCTCGATATTGAAATGTGCGATCCCCGGATAATCGCGTGCTGTCGAAAGAGTACTACAGTACTATTTACCCCAGTTATAATGAAGCATGCATGTTTATATTTTTTATAATTTTTATTTTTCAGGCGAGCTGGAGCCACGCGAACCAAAAGCAACGTGAAAAGCTCCTGGAATTGATACGTCGTTTAGCGGAAGATGACAAAGAAGGCGTGATGGCAACGAAGGTAAAATGCTAATTGTTTGCCGTTTGCATTGTGTTTCTACGTTTTCGCATAGGTTCACTCGATTATAAGTTCAGCGCATTCCGATGATAAACTATTGTTTAATTCCTGTTATATAATATAGTTCTTGCAGCATTGATTTCAAAAATATATAGAAAAATTATGGATTTCTTGTTCTAGGTCCTTAGTTTGTTGTGGAACTTGGCACATTCTGAAGACCTGCCTACTGAAATAATGGATCAAGCACTTCAAGCGCACCGTGCCATTTTAGATTACTCATGTTCTCAAGATCGTGATTCGCAAAAAACAGTCTGGCTTGAGCGCTGCGTGGCAGAAGTCAAGGAAGGACGTTGGGTGATACCAACTCTGAAGCAGATCCGCGAAATTTGTCGCTTATACGAAGAATCTTTCACTCACACGGCGAATTATGGCTCTGTCAACTCTGGTTCTGCCGGTATGGGACCTCATCATCACATTCAAGGAGGAAGCAGCGGATTGTACCCGGGTCAGCATTCATCCAAGGGGCCCCAGTCAGCGCCAAGGTTTGCACAGCTTTCTTGATGACTGTCATCTTTGACGATAGTTGTCATGATTTTGGTTTAATCGTTTCTTATTTCAGACACGAGGTCATCACGCATTTACATAATTCTCACTCGCTGGTTGTTGAGGTTGCAAATAACTTGGAAAAGTACATGTCAGAGGCCAGAGAATATCTGAAAGGCGAGTCTCGAGTGAAGCTGTATATTTTTTTAATTTCTTCATCTTGCATTCGCTAGAATTCATGAACAGGTGATCATTTTTAACTTATTGCGGCCTTCTGTTTTATTTCAGAACATCCGGAAATTACGGACCCAACGGTTTATCACGCTGACGGAAGATATAATCATAATGACCAAGTGAATGAACGCCTAGATTTTTTAAAATTTTTGCTGAAGGAAGGTCAGCTTTGGCTGGCTGAGCCGCAAGCACAGAAGATTTGGAGGTGCTTGGCACAGGAAGGTATTTTCAGCAGCGACAGAGAAGCTTGTTTCAAGTGGTTCTCGAAGCTAATGGGAGACGAACCCGATCTGGACCCGGAGATCAATCGAAGCTTCTTCGAAACTGTCATCCTTCAGTTTGATCCCACGTTGCTTACCGAAAGTGGCATGAAGTGAGAATCATTACAGTTTTTTTTTCTTCGAGTGACTTTTTCAGACATTGCTGCTATTTTTAGATGTTTCGAGCGATTTTTCAAGTCCGTGAATGCCAAAGAACAGAAGTTGATCCTCAAGCGACGGAATTATCAGATGAATGATTATGATTTGATCGGAATGGATTATATTTGGCGGGTAATTCATAACAGTGGGGAAGAAATCGCCAACCGTGCAATCGAACTTCTTCGGGAAATTCACACTAATCTAGGGCCAAAACTTCAGGTATAATTAATTCAGATCTTCTTGTTCGTTCTTGGTTTCCATATTTTGCGTATGCATTTCTCAGGCTCAGCAAGTCCAGCTTCATGAGGATTTCATCACGTCCTGCATGGATAGGTTACGTGCATTATACGACACCATTTCTATACTGATGACGTCTGACAAAGATCATGAAAGTGATGTCGCTTCGAAGGAGAAGCTTACCATGGAAGTTGTTCGTGTATGCCGTGTTCTCAAAGTGCTCTACGAGTACATCGTCCACTGTGATTACGATTACCCTGTGGATCGGGTTTTCTTGCCTCTGGCTAGGTATATATATTTTTAAAATTCATCTCGGGCGTGGCCTACTCGTATGTCAGCCAGTTGTTTAAATTGCCTTTCTGATCTAAATACGGTAATCCTGTCGTCGCTGTCGAACTCAATTGAGATTATGCAAGTTAGAAAAATTAAGGTGATATTGGTGTAATGAGTGATGAAATCATGGACTGAGGGAATTTGGCTGGTGTCGAAAATAACTCCTTCTTGAACCTCACTGAAGTTTTGGAATGCAGAAACCTATGATAATTACGGATTTCCTGATCGCGAGTTGTAATTTCAAGGATCCCGAAGATATGAGAGCATTACTGCTAACATGCCTTCTACCTCGGGTTTCGTGCTTTCGAATCGTCTCTCTTTAGAAGGCAGTACACTGTTTTTTATTATAAATACACTAATGTGTAACGTATTGAGACGAAGTTTCCTGATACTGATTCTACTCAATAGAGCGTATCGAGGTAAAGCGGTCACGCTGACGACACGTTTCCAGAGTCAAAGTCGTGGAACGGAGGATATTGAAATCTGGTCGCACACCAACGATTCCTTGGGATCCGTGAGGCGACAGATAATCTCTCGTCTGAAAGCTCAGCCCGCCCATACCAGGGTCGAACTTTACCTGGGTGGCGAAATCTTAGAACGAACGGACGACAGGAAGCTGATTTCTCAAATTCCTATCCGGGATAAAGCCGTGAGTTGTGTTCCTTCTATCGCCTCGGATTCCTTTTATTCATCGTACGACCAGATTTATCGTGATAAAGGTAACTGGAATCGGTCTTGTCGTAATCAAGTTAGGATTTTACAGCGAGGCCCCTAAATGCGGACTTAATTGGTGCTTCGATTTTGTTCCTATGTCGAAACGTCCGCATGCCGAATCAAATTTTCCCATAGACTTCATATTTGATAAGTTATCCAGTTCATCAAAAAAATTGGGAAATAGTCTTCTGAAAAATTGAATAAATTATTTCCCCAACTTCAAGATACTGAAAATAACTGTGCAGAGGAAACCATGCACGATCTTATCTTTTGTCATGAAATGGACCCCAAAAAGAGAGAGCACAGGTCTTGCTACACTGTGCACAGAAATGATGGAAAAATCTGAAAAAGAAGCACGAAGTTAGCCTGTTTTTGATGGTGAATTCGAGTAAATTCATAAAAATATTAATTTTTTGTGGATATGAATAGTTCAATTCGTTCAAGATATCAAAATCAAAAGAAAGAAAAATGTCGATTGTTCTGGAAAATGTCGGCGAAGTATCCGTATCTCGAGACATTGCCCGAATGTCGGGACAGATTTCTTTGAGTTTCCAGCGTCCTTCAGTAAGTCGAGACTCCACTGTACTTCGCAGTATTCTGTGATTAGGTTTTGATGTTTCGTCCTTGCTTGATGATTGCATTTTTTCGTTGTTGCAGCATTTAACTGGGAAAATCGTATCCGCCATGCCGTCATCACCGGATAGCTCTTCGGACAGTTCTGGAGCCGGTGGTGCTGGAAGTCCGCAACACAGCGTTTCAGGCGTTGTTCCCGGTGAAATGGAGCCGAATTTGTCCGCCGAAAAGGCTTTGCCTGGTTATCGTATGAGCCAGAAACGAGAATGGACCGAATTTCTTTTCAAACTTTGGGATCTTGGCGCGGCCTTGGGCAATTCCGTTTTAAGGAATTCAGCCTGTGGCGTTTTGCGATTGATTCCCCCGGATGAGTCCATTAAGGAAGAGCTTGTGACGGCTTGTGCTGAAATCGCCGCGAAGAAAGAAGCGAGAAGTAACGTCATCAGTGGAGGGCATGAGTCGCTTGAAGAATTTTACTTTGGAAGATCCCCGAGCCAAGTCCTTTACTATTTGGAGGTGAATTAATCTTTTATTTTTTAGATTTTCCATCAATAGAATATCAGAAACTGGGATAATGCTGGTTATTTATATTGCCGAGGATGGGATTTTTTTACATGGTTTTCGAATCAGGGCCATGGTCACGAAGAGGTACTATTTTTCCATTATTTATAATATTCAACATCACGTGGACCGCCTGAAAATTCATGAACCGGAAAGTAATGGGATAACCTAATTTCTACGTAATGCTGTGTTTTTTTTTTTTTTTTTTTTAACCTGAGTGAGCAAAATTGGATTAAAACAACTAGAATGTCATTTTTAGAAAGTGAGTGAATCATGATTCATCCTACACGAGAAGAGGGCTTCGGGCTGCTAAAACTCGTGAACCAATCCTTGTACTCCTAAAGGCCGTTTTACCCTTGTGGCGAAAATGTTGAATTTCTTGTTCACTTCGACGGTTGGAGAGATTAAAGCGAAGGACCCTGCTTAGGCTAAGGCTCAGAACGAATTTGTGAAACAAATTTCTAAATAATTTTTAGGTAACTTACGCACTCCTGATTCCTGCCGCTATCATGTTGAGACCAGTGACAGAACTAGCAGAGAAGTTCCAGCGTGACTTCGTGAGGGCTGGTGGAGTTTCGGTCATTTGCCGGCTGTTGACCGACCCGAACTTCATGGTGGTGCGTCCAAAATTTTGAATCTGATTGTTTCTAACCTGCATTTCGATTCTAAAAATTATTTTGTTAGCTTTTGTTAGTTTCATGTTGTTCTAATGTATTTATCACTCACTGGATAAAAAAAAACTGATTTTTTCTGATTTTAGGAGGCGAATTATGAGGTCGACGGATCTGCATTGAAGGCAGCTTTCCAGACAGTGACGAGACTCGCAAAATTGTTGTTCACGACCGTCGTTCACGGCCTGCTTTCCCTGAAATTGCCACTAGAGGAAACGCGTTCCCCTCGGAAGATGGAGAAGCTTCGCCAAGCGCTGTCTTTCATTCCCAACCCGACATACGATGTTTTCATTCGACAGGTCAGACGCTTTTCATCATATATTGCGTTTCCCCCTTTCGTCTTCCTCGTTTATGAATCCATGCTGAACGGATCCAGTAATCCGGATGAGTCTCTTGTTCACAGTAATTTGAGCTCAGCTTGCTGTTGTTGAACTGCTGACGTAAAGAGGTGTTTTAATTTTATAGCGCAGTATTCAGATTTTTAATAGAGGGATGATTGACAACTTTATTGTGCGAATTGTGTTATGAGTTATGACGAAACAACATTTTCCTTTCAGGTTGCCCGGGAGCTCGGGGAACAAATGCCGGTTGAAACTTCGCGGGTGATCCCTGACGAGAAGGTTGTGTATGCCTTGATCAAGTTATCATGGTGTGCTGCTTACGGGCGTGTGGAGTGCTTTAAAACGGCGACTGCTGAGACGATGAAAAATTTCCAGCGGGAATACCAGTTGAGAGTCACGGAGGCGGTCGAGTTGCAGCGTGATCAAGTCGACGACGATGATCAAGGACAGCATAATAGCTTTGATTCTTTAAGCTCACGGGCACCTGTGATTGTCGGCGCCGACCAAGATGATCTGTACTGTAAGTATTTTATTTTATGTTTATTTTTTTTAGAAATTTATGTTCGAAGTTTCTGGGGAATGTGAAAAAGTTACATTTTTTTAGCATGAGTTCTCTTCTAGGTTCGAAAAACCAGTTTCTTCAAAATTCTAGGCAGATTCTTGATCGGAATTTGCATCTAAATCAGAAAACCAAAATACTTCTTATGGAAAATTTACGTACATTTCCTGTTGCATACCCTTGTAGAAAACGATGAAGTTTATAGAGTACCCGTGGGATAGAACCCTTTTTCTTCCTTTTTTTCGTTGAATTCAATGTGTGACGTGTTTTGCGGACTTATTTTTAACTCGGTGGCGCTGAGTTTAAAATATTTCTAGTCTGAGTCATGCGCATTATTGGAAATTTTATAAGACGTGTTCTTGGATGAACAGTTTTCAGAATATAAATTTGTATTGTGTCAAGAAAGTTATTGTAAAATGAAGAAGGTATGATGGATTTTCATACTTGATTGCAATATAATTTCACACTGTGATCTAAAGGTGCATCTGTTGGATTTCCCATGTGTGCCCGTGAGGATATAGGAGCCCCACCATAGCATGGTGGTGCTGATTAGATTCTGGGTAGCATTTTATATAAATGAATTACGATTGATTTTTTGCTGGTTTCATGCTTTAAGTAATTTTTTTAGCCTTCGCGACGCATTTGCTGTCAATTTTAAAGCATTTCTGTGCGTCTCCTTGGTAGCATTTGAAGATCATTAAGATGCCTATACTTATACCGTATTAAATTGTTGAACGTTGTGTACTGCCATGAAATGAATTTTTTGTACGTTTTTTGACTCGGTACAGTGTTGGCTGCCCTTTGCATAAAAAAGCGAGCATGGGGTAAAGATAAAGTGCATAAGCCAAGTTGGAAAAACCCCAGTTGAACTTCCCTTTACCTAAAAATTGGCTTTTGTTTCATGTACAATTTCACAATTTTCTCATCCGTTCGTAAAATTATTCATTTTCGATGTAGTATGCCGAGAGGCACTGGAAACACTGACTGTTGCATTGGCTGTGTGTCCTGAAAACCTGGATAAGCTCATCTACGAAAACGAAATATGGCCGAGCTTTGTGATCGACATGTTGCTTTTGGCCCCGATGAAGTGAGTGAATTCACCTTTACGGTCATGCGGGAATACTGTACAGTATTTTCTATTTTACAAATTACATCGGACAAAATTAATTTTTCGTTTGAAAGGTTTGTCCGGATCGCTGTAGCCGAACAAATGTCGTTAATGGCGATGAGATGTTGTTCTGAGGATGCTCTGGTGAAATTCATTCAGCCAACGCTGTTCTCCGTTCTACACACATCAACGGTTACGCATCATGATGGCATTTCACATGAGTACTTCAACGTAAGTTTCGCGTCGTCGTGTTATTTTTCTGCTCCATTGCCTCCCTGCAAGAGGAAGAGAGCGCGCGATTCCTGAACTAACGCGGGGCAAACTCACCACCCCTGTGTGCAACACGAGATCAACTTGCATTGCTGCTTACGATTTTCTTGTTGCCTTGGCTACTGGCTGTGTTCAGAATTATCAGGTAATTTCCGTTCAGTTATGAATGTGTACATGTAAATTTCATGGGCATTGGTTTGCGAAAGCGCTTGAGATCGTGGTTTTGATGTCGTGTCGAATTTCGGAAGGCTTCTTGAAGCTCTTCCAAATCATATGCTAAACAAAATGTAGATTTAAGTTTTCAGCGAGTTTTGATTCGATCAGGAAATAAAATTCAACCTATCTTGCCGAAATGAACCAAGAAAACAATTATTGAACTAGTTTAGTTCTCGGAAAGGTTTCCCGTAGAAGAATGGTGCTTCAACATTTGTTCGACGCCTTTTGGATCTGTCGGCCACAAAAAACTTTGGTTTTCAAAACCTTATCTAGAATATTGTCAGGGATTTTCCTAATGAATGTAGGCAAAAGAATGAAAAATTCTGTTGAGAATGCGCTCATAGCGAATGACGCCGTCATTCCTGAATTTCCAAAAAGTACCATATAAGACTTCTCAGATCATTCTGATCGGTATTGGATCTTCATTTGTACGAAGGGAAGCTTTTCCGAACAAATACAAAAATATGCTATGATTAGAAACATTTTGTTTACCCGCTTAAGAGAGTTGAAGCGAATATTTTTTGTAACTCGATATTTTGTAAACCTTAATATGGGATTATCCGTTGTTCGCAGGCAATTGCCAAGCTTATTACGGATATGTTCTACTCCGAGAACTCGTCCCCGAACGAAATCAATGACTGGGAATTCGCCTTACCTGTTGGACCCAGGTCTTCGAAGGGTTTCGTTGGTCTAAAAAATGCCGGAGCGACGTGTTACATGAATTCGGTTATGCAACAGTTGTTTATGGTCGAGCCCGTTCGTCAGGGTATTTTGAGTGCCGAGGGGGCCATAGTCGATCCCGATGAAGATTTCTCCGGCGAAGACATGCGCTCCGATTCCATCGGGCCTGTTGTTTCTCTGGAAAGTCCTCAAGTGTCCGAGGATCTGCAATCGCCACATCGAGGACAGAATCAAATGACTGAGTATAACATCGGAATTTTGAAGCAAATACAGGCGATCTTTGGCCATCTTGCCGCATCTCGACTACAGTATTACATTCCGCGTGGACTCTGGAAGCAGTTCAGGTGAGCCTTTTTGTGTGATACAGTATTTTATTACTGCTCTTGATACTGCCTGATTTTTCTTTCTGAACCACCTGCATTCGAGATTATGTAATCATCGCTAGCGGATTGTTGAGTCGCAGTGCACTTAACTGAGATAAATGAAAAGAATCTTGCACGAGATTCAAGTCTCGGTTGGGTCTAGTTTTATTTTACATTACGTGGTTAATTTGATTTAATTCGGGGCGTGTTTCTGGCTAAGCTAATGATTCATGTGACACCTTTCCGACTATTCGTAGTCTGACGTTGAAATGGGAAAAGAACGGAGGGGTTTACCTGGACAAAACCTTGCCTCAATTGTTTTTCTTCGAGTGGATTCAGCAAATGAAAATTAATATTAATGAAAATTAATCTGGCGGAGAATGTGAAACACATTCGTCTCATTCAATTTCTCAAGGATCAGATCATTTTATTGATTCTTCTCGTTCATTGGTTCTCAGCTTATCATGTCACACAAGTGGAAAAAAATCAGGAATACTAATCTCATGCGCTGTAAACGGCGGACAGGATTTTTTCAAACAGCTCTACGCGTATTTCAATTGATTATACTGTATTTCATTGATGAAAAAGCATGCACTGAGCCTGTGAATTGAAGACATTTCCAATAATTGGATGCCATCGGATATAAGACGAAGTCGGATTTTTTCAGGACAATTTTTGCGTGAGGAGACAGACGAGGGTCTTTTCTTCGAAATAAGTACTGTACTGTATTTGAGTAGTTGATGTGTTGTGAAGAGATGAATTTATATGTTTATGGGAGGTCTTTTTTTCTCATACTGTGGAAAATTAACGGCGTTTTTTTTCATGTTATGGAAGATTTAATAGATTTTTCTTAATTTATTTCTTCTCCAGAATAAATGGCGAGCCTGTAAATTTACGAGAGCAGCACGACGCTGTTGAGTTTTACAACTCCCTCGTTGAGTCTCTGGACGAAGCATTGAAAACTCTCGGTCACGAACAAGTCATGTCCCGTGTTCTGGGTGGTTCCTACGCGGACCAGATCATCTGTCGTGGGTGTCCCCACCGTTATTCCCGAGAAGCCGGGTTCACGGTTCTCATCATCGACATTCGGAACCATAGTAATATCTACGACTCGCTCGAGAACTACGTGAAAGGTGAGCTGTTGGAAGGAGCCAATGCGTATTATTGCGAAAAGTGCGACAAGAAGGTGGATACCGTGAAGCGGATGTGCATTAAGAAGTTGCCACGAGTCCTGACTATTCAGCTGAAGCGGTTTGATTACGATTGGGAGCGTGAGTCGCCGGTTAAATTCAACGACTACTTCGAGTTCTCTCGGGAATTGGACATGGAACCCTATACTGGTGAGTTCTGTGATGCTGATTAATCGAGAGACGTTTTAAACGAAATTTTCGTGATCCTCGGCGTCGGAAATGTCGGCAATTTTTTGTAAATGGTTCAGGAACCGAAAAATAAGACAGGGCTTATTCTAGGTTATGTTATACCGGTTATATTGTCTTTCTACCGGCTTATTTTTAGGTTATATCATACAGTATTTAAAAAAGAGTGGCGAATCAGCTGAATCCTGATTGGAATGTGTGGGGATTATAGATTCAATTATAGCTTTGTGTAATCATCAAGCTGTATAATGGCAAAATAATGAGAGGATTAGGCGGGAGAATCGGTTGATTCTACTGATATTCTTTTGTTGTAAGTGGGATAAAGGTACCCTACCGTATCTTTCCTCTGCATCACATCCATGAAAACATTATCGTGGCTTATTTTTGTGACGGTAAAGCATATTAAATATAGTAGTTTTAATGGCACAATTTAATGTTTGAGAAAAAAAGATATTATGCTTTTCCGAAATTTTCTTTTAGCAGGCCAAAATCATTTCCCTGCGATCTTGATGTTTTCAGTCGCAAATCTTGACAAATTTTTACGCTGTTGCGTCACTCGGAACATTTAGCCGCGAATTTTTCTCATCGATTGTGTGTTGCAAGAAATTCAGTGCAAATTCGATTTCATCCTCGATTTGAAATGAGAGCAGCAAGATTAATTTCGATGAAGCGAATGTTGTACTAAGATCTTTGAACTCATTCTAGTGAGAGGTTTGGCCAAGTTGGATGGCGACGTGATGCAAGACGAGGATGACTTAATCGAGGAGACGGAAGGAGGAGGAGACCGTAGAGCTTCATCAGATACCAGTCGATACAAGTTAACGGGCATTGTTGTTCATAGTGGGCAGGCATCAGGCGGACACTACTATTCTTACATCTTGCATGGATCGAATCCTGCGGCAGCCAAATGGTACGTGACCTTTGTGCGTAAATGAATCATTTGTTTTGGACAGGGCTTTACAACTGATAGGACGGATGACTCAGTGCTGCTGAGGTGAAGTTGAGCTTTTGAATGAGCAAGTTAACATTGGTGGAGAAATCAAATGCAAATGTGACTGAAAGAGTATTTGTTAAAATATTCTAAAATATGTGTGAAGAAATGTAGGCTTGTTTCGAGTTGAAACCATTGATGCATTGCTAACAATGTCTCGTCGTGAAAATTATACGATTCAGAAAGAGTTTGAAGAGTCCTGGGGTTGAACCTAGTTTATTTGGAAGGAATTGCAGTTTTGAAAGAACGATTCACAATTTTAAGTGAGGTTATTTACAATACTACCTTTTTTTGAAATTTGCCACTCTGATGCTTGCCTTTTTTGCACTTGCTCTACCGATGTTGCTGTGGCAGAGATGCTAATTGACAATGTCTTTGTAAGCGAACATTTATTTTCATGAACAGAAAAAAATTCTGTCTCGGTGGTTGTTGTTCATTTAGAAATAGATTGCCTTTTTTAAAGAATGGTTCCTGATGATTCCACAGGTACAAGTTTGATGACGGCGAAGTTTCCGAGAGTCCGATGAACGACGACGAGGAGCTGAAGACCCAGTGTTTCGGTGGAGAGTATGTTGGCGAAGTATTTGACCATATGAACAAACGGATGAATTGTAGACGCCAGAAACGTTGGTGGAACGCTTACATCCTGTTCTACACGCGACTCGACGAATATAAGCGACAGTGCGCGTTTTCGAATAGGCACCAACAGCTCAACTTGCATAACCTTCAGTATCAGTCGCATTATCAAAGCGTAGCCGGCCGACATTTTTCTGAATCCGGTCTCGGCGATGACATGGATTCCATTTGCCGCCCTTTCTCTGATATGACTCTGAGTAAGTTGATTTAGAGGAATGATTGATTCGTTTTAATTCGACGTTTTTGTTTTCAACGCATAGATGAATGTTCTCCTGGTTTCCCTAAAATGCCTGCGCCGATTGAGCGGAGCGTGAAGTTGGCCAACATGCGATTCGCCCACAATTTGAACCAGTTTCAACCGGAATATTTTGTTTTCATGAAGCGTCTGTTGTCGTGCAATTTGTACGTGCCAATTTCAATGCCTCAGAATCAAGTTGGGCATGAGGGAATGCCTCTCGTTTCCTTCATTAAGAGGATTGTGAGTTTTGTTGTTTGCGGGATTGTTTTTGTAAATACTCGATAAAAATGCCTCTAATTCCGGTATATTTTTTGCTCTCTATTTTCGATATTCAGGCAAAACCGGACGAAATGGAGGAAGCCATGTTGACGACGACTGTACTCGGATGTAAATTCCTCATCCGAGTTGGCTTTCGAACGAAGAAGTCCACTCGTGGGAACGCGAATGACTGGCAAGATATTCTGAGCACTGCCCTGAAGCATTCCCGGCGCGCTCGCGAATTCCTTGCCTACAACGTGTTGCTTTCGCCGATGTTAACCCGGAAGGCCGTGTAAGTTTCTGAAAACGGACTAAACGTCCTAAAGAAATGCTATCCAGCTCAGAGGTGGCCAAGGCCACATTGTGGAGATGAAGAGTACTTAGTGGGCCACAATAGACAGTAATTTTTGAGTTTTTAAATTTTCCCATTTTAAATTGAAAGTTTCGAATTTAATTCAGTGCTATGCATTGAATCACAAGTAAAGCCTTATAGAATTTTCGAAGGGCGGAGCAACATTTTAAATTTTTAGATTCATCTTTGAATATGTATATAACTTATGGATGTAGTATCTCTCCACTTAGCGTCTGTCTCCCGCTCTCGCATGAAACTTGTTGCATTCCATGAGGTCCAAGCTCCCTAAATCGATCAATGTTGGGTCATTGGGGGTCCACTTGTTTCTGAAGGGATTGATCGGGTGACACCTGATCGACATTCCCGGCAGCAGTGTTTGTCGAAATGAACAGAATCGCTGTGAAATATTGAATATTTTCTCCAAATTTGAATAAGACATTGTGGATTCCGGCGTTTGGAAAAAAAAAAACAGGGAATTAGCCTTGACAGGAATTTTTTTTGTTCTGTCAGTCAGTAGTTGAAAGATAAAGCGAACGAGTTCATGCATGCTGAAAGTGATTATACTGTAAGTTCTTCGACTGTAAGATTTCGAATGATTACGTTGGTGGAGGAACATTAATGTTTGTTACGCTTGATCTCGTATTACACATATTAGTGTTACCCATTTTAGCATTGGCGGAACTTCATGTGTATTGTTGCTTCTTGACATGTACCGTTTTATTTACTAGGATGTGCGAATTCCTGTTGGAATGCTCGACGCAAGAAGTGCGTTCAGCATTCGGCAAACTCATCGCCGCTCTCGCTCACGCCTGCCTCGTGATCGACGGCTCTCAGGTGATCCACATAGCGAAAAAACCGATCGAAAGTTCGTCTAGTGAAATTGGCTCCCCGGAAGACTTTGCTGCAGTCCCGCTGACCGGCGAGATGACCAACACGTTCCTTCTCAAAGCCTGTCTCAGCATGTTGGACAAGGAGGTTCCGGAACACGGACGTAATCTGAGCCAGTATTTCGGGCTATTCCATCATTACGCAATGCTTGGAACGAAGGATAAGCTCCAGCTCTTGAAGTTGGACGTGCCGCGTCTGTTTATGCAAATTGCAACGGATGAGGGTCCTGGTCAACCGATAAAGTATCAATTTGCGGATCTGGGGAAATTGTTTTCGACGGTATCGCTTCTTGTGCGCTCCTGTGATGTCTCCTCTCATTGCCAGAGCGCCCCTAATTCAAAGGTATGCCAGTGGAAGTTTTATATTTTTTATTTTTTTTCAAACATGAATAATAGTTCTTCATCTTTAAAAATGAATGAGTACAGTACGATGCTACAGGAGGCAGGGGGATGTGGCTTCCTCACGAAATTATTGTACAATTTGTATTGCCTTTGTGATTAATAGTAAATGAATTACACAGAATTGCTCTGGGAAGACCAGAATAGGCAGAATTAACCCTTTTTCCCCAATCACAAAGGTGAAATGTGTTTTCAAACGACACCAGAACTGTTCTCTCTTGTCTCCGTTTCCCGCCCTCTTTAACCCAAATTTCACGAGTACACTTTTTGACTCTTGATACAATCGAACTTCAAGGGGCCAGCAAAAAACATCGACTTCCAACCGACAATTGCATTTTTTTTGTGGGGGAGGAAAGAAGAATAGCGGGAAATTCTAATCAATAATATTCAGCACATACAATTATTTTATTAGTTGACAGGATGCTGAACTTCGAGGCAAGGGTTCCTATTCCCAATTAGTCTTCCATTTCCTTCCGAAAAGCATCGTTACGTTTCAATAGCTACGTTTTTTATAGCTTTCCTCTTCCCTGTGACAGTAAAGTAATAACCAAGAGGCCTCCAGAAAATTCGAGTTGTCAAGGTTTGAGGGGGAAACCTTTGAATCAGGGAAATTTTTAATGTATTGTAATCAAGGATCTCGAACAGGGACTGTAAAAATAATTCGACTTGGGAAGTTCCGAGTTATCGAGGTTAACCTTTATTATCGTCTTTGCAATTCCTCTGCGTTTTGTTCGCATAAAATTTCATTTTTGACAGTCGCTGTTTTTATGTGTGTTTTGTTCCAGACTGTCAAGCCGTTGGACAATGAGTATGCCGAAGGCGAGCCTGTGATGCAAGTGCCTCCTAGCATTGTCGAACTGTTGTATAGCAAGCAGCAGTATGTGAAGAAGATCATTGAGGATGCTCACGCATCCGACGATACGTTGCGGTTACTGCAGTTCGCGAGCTGGGAAAATGCTAGTTTTTCTTCCCTCGTGCTCGGTGAACTGTTGTGGCAGATCGCGTATTCGTACAGCTGCGAATTGCGTCCGTTCCTAGACTTATTGTTCGCCATGTTGACCATAAAGGACACGTGGCAAACTCATAGGATCCATAACGTGCTGAAAGGCGTTGGTGAGGAGAGAGAAGGGCTCTTGGATACTATCCAGCGGTCCCAGTCGCACTTTCAAAAGAGAGCGTACATGTGCATCAAGTGGTTGGTGTCGTTGTTTGAAAAGTGTACGATAGCTTTCGAGATGCTGAATTCTGTCGGAGATTTCAAGCGAAAGTGGAACTCGGTCATCAACTGGCTTCATAAGGAGCTGGAAGGGGTAAGTTATTAGATCGTACATGATGCTAATTCATGAAGGGGGCCCAGAAATTGGGATATTTAAAAAAACTCGCTGAAAATCGCCTTGCCTTTGAGGATAATTTTAAAGCACAACGAAGTTAATTTTTCAATTTGAATACCTTTTAAGTGATACATTTGTAATCGACGTACTCGAGTTACTTTTGTTTTTATTAATTCCTCCGGATCTTCACGAAAATTTGGAGTGTTTCATCATGGTAGGTGTCTCTGCTGGTCACAATAACATTACTGTTCAGTATTTTGAACTTCCATTCATCATCTGGTATTGGCATGTGTGCGAATGAACATTTTTGCAGTAACATACTTGAGTGGAATTCTTCATGATAATTATGAGTTTTCCAAGATTTTAACAACTTCATTCTTCTATTTTCTTTTTTTCCAGCGGCCACCTTATGCAGGCGGTCAGTATTCGTACGCAGCTTGGTCACCACCGGCACAGTCGAACGAAACCTCAACGGCTTACTACGTTGAACGATCTGCATCTGCGAGATTGCTGCTTGAAAAGGCGATGACGCTCTGCCCCGAGGACGTGAGTGATGAATTTAGTAAAATATACCGAGTTGCTTGATGAGCACTGGCACGAAGATTTGAAAAAAAAAAAAAAAAAACATTCAGCAGCAATTGATGTAAACTTTTATTTGAATTTTCGTTCGTGGTCATAAAATAGCTTGCGGGAATTTCACATAAAATTTCTTAGAGAGGTCATCTGAAATTGGATTTTGATGAAGGCTCCTTTTTGGGTAGACAGTAGAATCACAACCAATTCCGGATTTCAAGTTATCAGCGTTAATAGTTTTTGTGATTAGCGACAAATTTAAAATTGGACACTTCACTAAATCACCCTTTAGCTGTAGTGTTTTTTTTTTTAAGGAAAATGAATGAAAACGTAATTTTTACATCACTATTTTTCCTGGTTATTGACCGTCTAAACATCTTTTCTTGCAGAAACCGGTTCTTGTTTAAAATTCTGATCTTCTCAGTATTTACATTGTCTCTTCAAAACAGTTAGTGTTGAAACCTGTGGAACACTCTTGTCAATCTGAACTGAAAGAAACCAATTGTTGAATCCTTTTAAATTCCTTGCTCTATGAAATAATTTTCAAAGTTATACAGGCATTCCACTAATATGTGTTTTTAATATGAACCCACGCGTTGAATCCGACTCAACTTGTGTGGACCTCAAAAAGCCTCAAAACCTGCAGTCGAGTTCCCTATTCTTGAAGTCACTCAAACGCAACCATAAAAGAGCGAGTGCGATTGTACTGGGAGTGACTGAGAGCGGAGCGGTTAAGAGTTTGGGTCCGGCGAGATGGGCCGTCGCGGTTTTTTCTCGACGTGCAGAATATTTTAATGGTTGCTCGAGAATTTTCAATTAATTTTTTTATAATTTTACCCTATTTTGGTCGATGAAGGAACCCGATACCGAGGAACAAAGTGAAGAACCGGCGAGTGACACTCCATTGATCGGCGGTGCCCCGGCGGAAGACGAGGAAGACGTGGAAGAAGAAGAAGAGGACGAGCGTCGCCCTCAGTTTTCCTTCACGGTCATCACCTCGAAGAAGGAAAGACTTACCCCGGCGCTCTTCAAGGAACAAAAACATTTCAACTACTCCTTGACGGATTCGACACCGTTGCCGTCGACGTTGCCACACTCGGCCGTGCTTTCGCCCGTCCTTCCCTTCAATAATAACAACAACAATGCCGACAACAACAACGCGCCTGCTCGGTTCTCGCAGACAGGCAGAGGAGAAGAACTGGTAGAAACTGATAGACCAGAAGTTAGGTGAGTGTGTGTTCCTTGGAAAGTTTACATTCAGGTACAGTATAATGGTTTCATTGTTATGGTGTTGTTTGATTAAAGGAATTCGGTATATATCGATTATTTATCTTTCATGCTCAAATTTCGAACTGTTTAATTGCTGAATTACCCTTTTCATTTTTAAGTAATCATTTAGCTCATGACTTTAATTTAAATGATTAGTGGGCGAGGCAGTGTCACAGGAGAGGAATACCAGTTATGAACGTGTATGCTTACATAAATTTCCCGTATTTTGAAATTTTTCTGTCTACGTGTACTTCTGCTCATGTGGAACTCATGAAGGGTTTTAATTTTTCAATGTAAACCCCCTTCATGAGTCATGATTCTGGTTTGATAGTTATTTTATTGAACATGATTAGTTGAAGTATCCCTGTCGCTCCATGCATAGTGAATGTGACGTGTTTTTCATAAGCATCTGAAAGAAAAGCTAATTTATCTTCGTCAAAACATCTTATCCGCAGCTATAGCTGGCAATTTTTAGCGCAAAATTTATTTTTAACATAATTTCCAAATAATCTATCACGAAACGCAAGCATCGGCTTAAATGAAATTCATGTCGTTGAAAAAAAGTATACAGTATTCGCGAAACTTCTATTTCAACCACGTGTACGCAGTGTCAGGTGGATTCTTACTGAAGTTTCTGCGGTTGGGCTGCCATTTTGACTATTGATTATGTAGGAATTATGTAGTTTTTGGGGCGTCAGTGGGTGGCTTTTTCCCCGATACTGTACTGTATTTCGGTATAATGATTTATTTTTCCCAAGAAATCTACGTACAGTATTTCGAAGAACGATTTTCGTGATTTTTCCCAGCGAACCGTGTAAAAGACCGCACCAAAACGCAGAAACTTCAATGCTATCCAGAGTATTCTTCAGACAAATTTTTATATATTTGAATTGAATGAAAATACATTATTATTGAAATTTAGGAAACGAGGGCATTCCTAAAATGATATATTTTTGTATTTACTCTCTCCCTAAAATGGCGACTTGACCGCTTAAACTGTAGAACAGTACAGTACTGCATTTTCCCTTTGGGCATCAATCGTACGAGAACTAGGATGTGATTATTTCTTTTCCCTTAAGGAACATCCCCATCAATGTGGAAAGTCCGGACGGGTCGAAGTGGTTGATGAAAGGAGTGCTGTTTACGGACCCTCCGCCATCGCCCACAGAACAGGAGCCCCCGAATAAATGACGGGCTGAGTGACAGACTTGTCTGCTTGACTTTTGTGGATTTTAGTGCTTAATCCACTGCATACTCGGCTCTCGCGTTGCGCCATGATCCCAGCTCTTCGTTTCGGATTCCCCCCCGTATGTTCCCGTACAGAAATCCCGATCCTCGTTTATTATTATTTTGTTTTTTTCTCATGAAGAAAATGTTCCGGAAGTCGTCTGGGGATATTGCATGTGGCACTTGTGCTTTTTTTTAAAGGTTCTCTTGCCTCTTCAACACCCGCACGGGCAGGTTTATTTCGCGTTTGGGCTCGTTTTCTACTCGCCTTGAAATACTTCCCAGCTGTATAAAATGCTTTCTGAACTTATTTTTCCGAATTAGAATCGAAAGTGGCAACGCAAGCGCCTTTTTCTAATTCCGGAAAAGTTACGTGAAGCCGATTTTTTCGTATACGAGATGCGTTTAAATGTACGAGTGGTTCGAACTTGAAAATATTATGATCATTTAGATTTCATTCACGCGAGTTTGTTACTGTGATTTTTGCGAAATCCCGCGCGGGTGTTGAGAGTGAGAGAACCCAAGTTTAAGCTGGAGATTCTGAGCAGCCGCCGGGTGACTATAATGTGTTCGGCTTTCGTGCTAGTCTCCTTGCCCTTGGTTTTCAAGAATTCAAACTTTTTTTCACTCCGCCGTGAATTTAGGGGCAAAACCTGTTCGAGAAGAGTGTCAAGACTTTCGAGAAGGGAAATACGATAAATGGAGCGCTAATCAATGCGCGTTCCTTTGCCCGAATATTATTTTATGGTGAGGGATTTTATCGCGAGCTGGAGGTCGAATCTGGGGGATTCTGCTGCTGTGAGCTTTAGCTGCTATTCAGGAAGGAAAAAAAAAAACTCGAATCCCCGTCGCTGGGATTTGCAAATGCTGTTGAAAGGGAAAAAAGAACCCCGGGATTCGAATCCAACTATTTTTTCGTGGCGGGCGTCTGAAACGGCGGAAGGGTTCCTAGCTGAGAGAAAAGTTTGAATACGACTGCGTATTGTGGACAATGGGGTCGTTTATTGATACAATTGTCTGTGGTAGGGATTAACGTGTGTGTCCCTGATGAAATCCACATGATAGGGCATCACTATGATATTTTTTGGTTTCTATGCACGCACGTCACGGTATACTTCCGTTTTTTTTCCTCCGTAATTATTTATGTACTCGGTCAACTTTCAAAACTGATTCATTCCGCCAAAATGACGCGTCCCGATGACGACTCGGAGAAACGATTTTCTCGCTTATCCTGAAGTACCAGTTCGGTATTTATTCACTGTTATTAAAATCCCTTGTATATCTCCAGCAACTCCTGCAATTTCCAACTAGCGTGGATTTTTTAAAGAATAAATTCCAGTCGATGTTTCCTCGTCCTATTATTGTACATAGATGTTCCCTGAATTCTGGTTAGGCATCGACTTTGGTAAAGTTAACATGAAAGGATTGGAGCGACACCTACCTAGCGTTCGACAAGTTCAGCTTGAAAAGGCAGTACATTCTCACGCGTCACTAAAATCCTGTGATTTTTTTACGAGGATCAAGAGCATGAAGAATGTGAAATTTTAAAATGTATTTAATAGTGATAAGAATGCTATGAATCAGTTGGGACGCTTTCTTTGAGTCGTGCATCGGGATGTGTTCAGTTTTGACGAAAATTGAGTCATTGACGAGTATGACCCATGTGAGCGGGACGAAAGCAGCGAGGATGTGTGAAAGATTTTTTCACGGGCAACGTGATGGAGCTTCTCCGTAGACCAGGAGAAGGGTGATGTTTCCATTCGCTCCCTGTTTTTTTTTATTTATCTCGCGCTTAGAATGAAAGTTTGTGCAATTGGCTTTGAGAATCGAACTTTTTTGCTCTATTTTCCATCCGATGATGATGATGAAAGGACGAGTGCGAGTTGCGTTGTAGTTTTTATTTTGTTGGAACGGCTTTTCCGCTTCCCGTTGCTAGTGACTGGTTACGCGAAGAATGCGCATGGGGGGAATTTTTTTGTTATATGGAGGAAAGCTTTCGTGTTGATGGTGTGCTTGTTGCTGGGCGGCGAGGCGCCCGCAATTTTTTTTCGGTGTCGGAGGCGAGTGATCATGGATCGGAGGGTATCGAATGTTTAGTGGCGGTGCGGCGGCCGGGGATTGGATTTGAAACATGGTTCACGATCTGTCGCAAAAAAAGTAATTGCCTTTTGCCTCCTTGAATTCCTGTGGACATTTTCGCTCGTGAACACCCGCAAATTTTTACGATTATTTTGTTGTTGTTTTCAAGTGATGGAAATCACCATTTGATTGTCATTGTTGATGGGTGACATCTGGTGGTGATTTTTAGCTGCGCTTCGTTGATTTCAAGAACTGTAGTGCAACTCCGTTGTAAATTAGGCTAAAATGTTATTTTTGTATCTCGCAAGTTTTGTGAGACATTAACAAATTAAAATTACAGACGGATGAAGCCTTGCAATTTTCCGATTTGTGTTTTCTCATTATAAATGCGAACTGATGGAGTTGAGGTGCAATCAAATGAATGTTGTCTTTGAGTAGGAAAGAAATGACGAATAACTTGGGAGAAATAATTACCGTATTAGTGATTACCAGTGATCATCAATTTATGCTTTAATTTTCTGTGAAAATGAGTTCCAATTGTCTCAAGGGCTCTCAGTTGTTTTCTGCTTTTCTTTTTGCAATTGGTACATACAAAATCGGCTCGTTTCCATCAAAACTTCCTGTCTGTTAATCCCAAGAAAAATTAAGAAATCAAAACTTCCAAGAAATGTCTAGCAGTTTCAAGGTGAACGTGTTAATTCTCGGATACTTCCATATTTACATTGGTTAATGACTCCATAGAAGACATGATAAATTTTTGTGTTATTTGCCGATTGAATTGTTCATAACATTCATCTCGGCCAAATAGATTGAAATATATTTGATAAACCGATCAAAGCTTGCTGAAACTGGATAGTCAGTCTGTCATGAAAATGATGATCTAGATATGATTTGCAAAGCTTGAGAAATTTCTTGAAAGTTTTCATGATTCAGTCCGATACTGTCCAAGTAAGTGAGATTTCCTGCCCAACAAAAGAAAGCTTGTTGGTGTTCACGTCAAATGATCCCGCAGGTTGGAATTGATACAAGAATTCGCTTCTTCTAATATTTTCGAATGTGCTTTCGCTTTTTATTTTCAGACATTGTTCGGGTTTATTTTTGTGTGTGACCTTGGTATTGCCTTGAGCTTTTTGATTTCAATAATGTCTCACACCATGACGGTACGCACAACCAGGACGACCACGTCCACCTCTTTTATCGTTCTGAACACGGGACATTTCAAGACGGGACCTGGAATCCTGAAGCTCCTCGAAACGGTATGATAATTCAGAATTCAAATACAGTACTGTAATTATTTTCTAAAATCCGTAGACTGAAGCTTACTACAATATTTTGATATGACAAGGTGATTTACTTACGTTCAAGTTTTCGCTTTGCTTCTTCAAAATTTCAACCTTTGTCTGCTGGGCGGGTTTTTGGCGAAAATCCTTGGTATTTTGTGAAGAATACACGCCATTTCCGCTTCAGTTGTCTTGGGACTAAACCTGCGAAATTTCGTTTGGCGGAAAAATATGAAGGTTGTCCTATTTCTACGCAGTGAAGAAGAAAATATAGTTTGACATTTTTTTTGTTTACTGCAGTAAATTAATTATTTGTTCTCGCTGGTATATTTATATGGATATGAAGAATGTTCCTGCCATCTTGATCCAAACTAAAGCGTTGAAAAAATTGCGTTTTTTACAATCTTGAAATTTAAACTTTTCACCTTTAATGCCAGCTTAGAGACATTGATAATCTGTGCCAATGTTGTTTCACTTCCCGAAAAATTTAATTTCTCTTCGTATTTGAACCTTGCTATCAGCGAATGTTTAGTCTTCCGAAGTATTGGAATTTCTTCATCGCAACGACAGAAAACGCTTAAATTTTACTTAAGGTAGTTTTGTTTAGAGGTTATTCTTTCTATGGCTTAAAAATCCCGTTTTTCAAATTCTTTTGAATTGAATTAATGTATTGTTTTTTTTCAGCTTATTGGAGCCACGATCATTGGCATAGTAGCGTATTACTTCGACAACTATCGGACGTCATCGCAACTGTTCGTACCTGAGGTATTTATGCTCATAGTCGCAGTGGCTGCGCTGGTGACAACGTTCAGCCTGTTGGTTAGTTGTTTGCTGTCGATTCCGACAGCGGGCATCATGCCAACGACTATGTTCGTGAGTATTGAATGTTGAGTTCATCTCGCTCTGAGTTTTCGAGTGATGTTCGTAAGATGTCGCCCGAATTGGTAATAACGCAGATTGAATATTGACTGTGTAATACGGTGATGTTTTGATTGTTAGATTTTCCGCTTCTGTTGAGGAAATTTGCGATCTGACCGTTGATGGAGTTTCGGAACGTTTTTTTTTTCTGTGAAAAGATGTCTCCTTTTGGAAGCAGTTTGAAAGTTGCTGTTTTTTCAGGAATCCATGTGGCACTTCATCATCATGGTGTTGTACGTTGCGGCTTCGGTGGAATTCTTGACGAAAACGAACAATTATCGTGGAGGCTATTCTGGGAACACTCGTTTGGACGCATACTTGGCTGCTGCTGTGAGTGACGCATTGTTCGATGTGAAAATCCAGCGTTAGATATCTTCTCAAGTAATTTACGTATACAGTACTCTCTCTACAACGAAATTTCAAAAGATCAAGGAAAAATTCTTTGTAAGCACGATTGTTGTAGAGAGAGTCTAGCTGTAGCAAAATTGTATTTTGAATAACTTTTGTGTCGTACAGCTGAACCTCTGTAAGTTGAATTTGAATGGACAAAAAAATCAGTTCTGAGAGTTTTGGAGTGGGGAAATGCAGCTTCATTTGGATACATTAACCAACACAAACTCTGATCAAATTACTTTCACAAGACATTCATGAATAAGGAAAATGATTTGTATTTTGTTTTGTTTTGATCTGCCGCATTTCTTGTAAATCGGGTTTTTGGCTTTAAAAAAAACTAAACTTTTACGTCTTGGTGGTCTTCAACTCGTACATGTTTTGTAGCCTGGTGTTTTAATATCTGTCTGGATACGTTCTAAGAAAAATTTCTCCATCTTTGTATTTCCAAATTACAGTACAAGTGCAAGAACTTCCGCTCTAGGTTGAATGCGGTATTTATCCACCGATTTCGCTGACGATATTTTTTATGCAGATTCTCGGACTGGTGAATTCCGTATGCTATCTCGGAAGTTTCGTGCTGTCCATCCGTGTTTACAGACGTCTGTAAAAAGCAATGCGAAGCTGCTGCCGTCACTGCTGAAGAAGAAGGCGAACTGGAGGTGTTGCGAAACCATGCATAGATACGTGCCAAGCTGTAATTATCGTCCTATGCGCGAGTTCATCAGAACCGAAGCCCTCGCTTTTTTGTCCCGTAACGTGTGTATTAACCGGCATGGAATGTTGCTTGGTAGGATCGCGGAAATCTCATGCTTCTGTGAAGGTGTAGAGTCGAAAGCGTTAATCTTTGGTTACCCGCAGTGCTTTCAACTGCCTGAAATATTGTACTTCCTCTTGTGGTAACAGTGGTGTTCATTCGCGAGTGCTGAGACTGCTCGCGACACGCAAAGCTTTGGGTATATTATTGTGCTTAAAGGTTGTAACAGTTCCAAGCATGTTTGCGCTCTCAATGTGTCTTAAGTCAGCTTTGTTATTTTTCGACGTGTTTTTACTTATTGCGACGCCGAGTGCCAACTAACGAAAGACTGCTGGCTTTTAAAACTGAAACTTGTCCAGTTCATTTGAAATACTGCATTAATCTTGATTGGGAAGTGAGTGCTGAACTGGGAACAGCTTGAGAAAATATGAAATTTTTTCTCTACAACTGAAACAGATGTTGATTGCGAGCTTCTTTCCTTGACCTCCGTTAGGGTTGGAATGATTAGAAAGCATTTTGAAATGGAGGAGTTGTCAGTTTGCAAAAGTGAAAGCTCCGTTATCAGAAGTTGGTAGAACTTCGCATTGAAAAGAAAACTTTTGCCATCCAATGTCCGCCCAATTGCAACAGATTTTTTTTTTTACTTTTCTGTGTGTGTCCGAATTGCGGGAGTATTCTTCGCTACGTCATTCACCTCAAAACAATACGCGCACACTATTGCAATTTTGGACCAGGAGAAGAGAACCATCGACTGTACAGTACTGTACTTCGAAACGCGTACTACGAAGGGATTTTTTTCTTCGTATTGACCTGATCCAAGGATTGATAATAAATTAACATGCAACCTTGAAATTCCCCGATTTACTTGAAAACCACTCCAAGTATCGAACTCGCTCAATTCTTCGATTATGTCGATTGATTCAACCGAAATTCAGTTCTGTTCAAGTCCTACTGGAACAACTGCCACGTGACCAAGAATACTGTATCTCATCTTCACTTCAACTAACGAATGGACCTGTCCATGATGGTTCTCAGAAATTAGAATGGCCTCACCCGGGGTGAAGAATCTTTAAATCTTTAAAGCGTCAAGTCTAAATTAATTCGATCGACAATCCGATTCTACTTTTTCATGGCTATCCGAGGAAGAGAGCCATCTCGCAACTGGTTGAGAATCCTAGATCCTGGCATAGAGTTAGGAAGAATTTCAATTTTTCCCGTCTAATACAGGTAAAAATATGGACTCCAGTGGGACGTTGACACAGGCAAATAATTTACTTCCACATCCTCCATTATGGTCTGAATTTATGGTTTACCATTTAATCAAATACTGTACACGATTCATGATCGTCAACTTCAAGTTTTTCAAGTACAGTACAGTAGTTATCCGGGCCAAAACACTGGAGTTTAGAAATGCGGTGACCGCAATTAGATCCTACATCTTGAAGTGGTTTTTTTAATCTCAACAAAAATGCTCACTTTCCAATCCCTGAGGTTTTTGTTAGACCTAAAAATTTTATAACCTGTGCCTACAGTGGGACCCTGCAAAACAGTGCGGAGGATAAAATAGAGAATTAAATTGAATAACTTTTTGTTACATGATTCTTCCATCAGTCCGCATTCTAATTCGTACAATCGCATTTCTTCTCAATAGCGATTAAAAGCAACGATATATTTTTTAATATCCGAAAAGTTGATGTATTTTCAAGATACCAGGGACGAACGAAGGGAAGACGTTTAAAATTGGGGGGATTTCTTAGCTGGAAATATTTCGGATTGCAAAACAAAAAATCCTTTTCAACAGGTCTACATTCCCCACAGAGCTCTTTTGGATTGTAGTCTATGCAGGGAAACCGATCAAGGTCATTAAGCAAGGTTCACCTCTATGCTCAGATTCAGGACCAACTTAAAATGATGATCATCATACTGTAGCAACCAACCCTCTGAACAGTTTTCTGCCAGGATATTTGGGATGAGCAGCCTGGAACATTCTTTTAATAGGAAGCCCAATGAAAGAGCACATCTCAGGTCATATTCAGTGGGCGATGAGACCATGAAATCCAGCCTATACATTTAACCATGTAGTAAATTTGATCAATCCTTCGGCAATCTCGGAGATCAATTCTCTGTCCGAATCGCAAAACATTTAGACTGAGCATTCGATCAGGACATTCCTCCATTTAATTAGTGATTTCGTAATCGTGTACAAAACCTCTCGGAGGTGTACACCGTTGGACCAGACTTGCCCTACCGTTCAAGTCCAGCCTCACTAGCAGAGGTCCTACATTTTAATGTCAATTCGTGCGCAACATGCAACAAAAAGTTCAGCGAGTCTTATAGACCCACGAGGTTTTGTCTACAAGCGACATTTATCCGCGAATGCAAAGTCCTACTCCTACCGAACTAGACTACCATGCAACAAAATGAGAAATATCAGCGCTGAACATTTTTATTTTTCGCTACTTGAAAGACGAGTGAACTGACGATTCCACTTTGATCGGCGAAATGACGTTCAGCTCAATTCATCCCATATTGCAACATGCCGAACAGGAATCGCAATCCCCCCAAACGGAACAGACGAATACAACGGAACAGAATCCACATCAACGCCGAACCAGAATTAACGAACTTAACGGAAGAATAAGGGGAATTGGTAAACCTCCGCACAAAAATAACCGCTTAAGACTGCTCAGCTAATTTCTCGGCCTTCTCCACAACTTCAATGATTGGGCCGACCATGTAAAAAGCGACTTCTGGCAGATGATCGTATTGTCCACCCAAGATAGCCTTGAAACCCTGCCAAGACAACAGGGTCAAAGGAATGTCCCTCGCAAGACTATGAGAAATTGCTTACCTTGATAGTTTCCTCAAGCGGAACCAGCTTCCCAGCGTGACCAGTGAACACTTCAGCGACTTGGAAGGGTTGCGACAAGAATCGCTGAATCTTACGAGCGCGAGCTACCGTCAACTTATCGTCTTCGGACAATTCATCCATACCCAAAATTGCGATGATGTCTTGGAGGGATTTGTAGTCCTGAGGAAAACGAATAAATGCTTCAGCTCAACAGATGAAACTTCTGATCATCCGGTTACGCAATTTATTTTTCACATCCAATCTTTCGAAAAAAGATTGAACTACCGAAGTTACCGAACGGCGGTAAATAATGAAACCTCGCGATGACCTACACTTACATTCAGGAACATTACAGTGGCCAATCAACAGTTATTTCAGAATTGCAGTGAGAAATCAAATGTTAAGATACGAATAATGAAAACGTGTTCGCTTATAAAATCCAACTCCTGCAGTTCGGAGGGTTTACACTTCATGACAAATGGTTTACTCTACAAGCGTTCTCCTGAAGTAAATACATGTGCAGAAATATGGGTTACCTGGAGGATTTTCTGTACGCCACGGGCAACATCGTAGTGCTCAGCACCGATGATGTTCGGGTCCATGATTCGAGAGGTGGAATCCAATGGATCGACAGCCGGGTAAATACCAAGTTCAGCAATAGCTCTGCTCAACACTGTGGTGGCATCCAAGTGAGCGAAAGTTGTCGCAGGGGCAGGATCGGTCAAATCATCAGCAGGGACATAAATAGCCTGTACCGACGTAATTGACCCCTTCTTGGTGGTTGTAATTCGCTCCTGCATGCTACCCATGTCGGTGGCCAGGGTTGGCTGGTAACCCACAGCAGAGGGAATACGACCCAAAAGAGCGGACACTTCGGAACCAGCTTGCGTGAATCGGAAAATGTTGTCGATGAAGAGCAACACATCCTGGCCTTCCTTGTCGCGGAAATATTCAGCGACAGTAAGCCCAGTCAAGGCAACTCGTGCACGCGCGCCGGGAGGTTCATTCATTTGACCGTAGACAAGCGCTACCTGAAGATATTACAGATACGTTAATGAAATTCTACATAGAAAAAGATAAGGATGATTTACCTTCGAGGTTTTGTCCTTCAACGAAATGACACCACCTTCAATCATTTCGTGATACAGATCATTGCCTTCGCGAGTTCGTTCGCCGACCCCAGCGAACACGGAGTAACCGCCATGAGCCTTCGCGACGTTGTTGATCAGCTCCATGATGAGTACAGTTTTCCCGACTCCGGCACCCCCGAAGAGACCAATTTTCCCACCCTTGGCGTACGGGGCAAGCAAGTCCACAACCTTGATTCCAGTGACCAAGATCTCTTGCTCAACGCTCATCTCGGTAAATTCAGGAGCCTCGGCGTGGATAGGAGCGAAGTGCTTGGACTCAATGGGGCCCCTTTCGTCAATGGGTTCGCCTGACGAAAGAAATGTTCGTAGTAAATATTTGACAAATTAACAGCAAAACACTGTACGCATTTGAAAACCCTCTTTCGCACGAGTAAGCCGACAGGAGGAGGGTTTCCTGGCGAAATTATGTAACCCTTCAGAATCTGTGCCCCCGAAGCATGAATATTAGCAATCGTGGGCGGTAAGCAACGAGGGTAGTTCATAATCTCTTCGTCACTTACCGATCACGTTCATGATGCGTCCGAGGGTTTCCGGTCCAACTGGAATTTTGATAGGATCGCCGGTATCGCGGCACTCCTGGCCCCGAACCAATCCCTCGGTACCATCCATGGCAATTGTTCGCACAGTGCTCTCACCGAGATGCTGGGCAACTTCGAGGATGAGCCTTGGCTCACGGTTCTTGACCTCCAAGGCATTAAGAATAGGTGGCAAGGGGCCATCGAACTGAACATCTACGACGGCTCCAATAACAGCTACGATCTTGCCTGGCAAAGCTCCGGAAGCCGCTGGGTTTGGCTTGGTCGCAAACTCACTTCGTCCTGAAAAATCACGAAGTTACTTGAAAAGTTCGAGAACAAACCACGCATGGAATCTCACGGTTGATCAACGGAGCACTAAGTGCTTGTACGCTTGACGAAGGGACAACTGGTCTAAGGGATGCCGCAGAAAGCACGGGCTTGGCGGCTTTCGCCAACCCCGACACAGAACGACCCAGCGCGAACATCATCTTCCTGTGCACGACTGACCTGAAGAGAAGCAGCTGAGGACTTCAGAGAGAAATGGCGGCGTCCCCGTCACGTGATCGCGGCGTATTCGGAGTAATTTCTGTGTCACCGGCACAAGTACAACCCCTTCAAAAAAATTTACCCTGTCGCAACACGAAGGCAAAACTCGATTATGTAGATGTATATATCGGTAATAATGATCCAACCTTCACTGAATTTTATTATTCAGATTTAGTTGCTAGTCCAGCTGATTTTTTCGTTATTTCGGTACTCCTAAATAAACTTTAGACATTTCCTCTGCAAAGTTCGTTCTTCTGACTGATAGGTGTCACCCTTCTCATGATATACAGTACAGTACAGTATTCTTAATTTATGCTGTTTGAATCAACCACAGTCGAAGCAGGAAATTCACTAAATCTAAAATTGTACAAATTTTGTTAATTTTGTACGGAGCCATTTCCAACATGCTTAGGAGTCATTTAGTGACAAATTCGTTTCCTCCAAAGTTACACCTCCCATCCGCCTTCACTAATGTGGATATGCATCAACCTGGAATTTCATCATCAAATCACTCAGCCTAATCATGGACAAATTTAGAATCCTTCAATTCTTCGCACGCTTCCATCCAGCTTCAACATTAACAATCAGATTACCTCAGTCGCCCTTTGCTGCTATAACAAGCTCCAACTGCTGGAAAAGTTCAGCAATATTTTGAACTAGCTTACAGCAACCGAATACAGTACAGTACTTCTTGTTCATCTCATGGTCAATAAATCGAGGACCAACTTCGAAAAAAAAGCCGAATGGATGCTAGCTACGACGTATCAAAACCAACCTCAAATATGAAAACACATGTACTTACAAACCTGAACCAGGACTACATATCAATTGTAACTCCAGGTCTACAGCAGAGATTTTCTTACGTCACAACTCACCAAAATTTATTCGACTAAATTTGCCACAAAATCGAAAATTCGAAAAAAAAACAGGAGGTAAAACAATTCAAACAAAACGATTTAAACAAGGTTTATTGCAACAGCCAGTCATTACAATTTTAAACGCTTTAAATTAATCGCCTGTGCATCATTGCCGGCACGTTTTTTAGTCGGAGCCACACCTCGAGTTATATCTTGGAGAGCATCGAAAAACTTCGTCGAGGTTTTCATTTTTTTGTCTGCCTTTTCCGATTTCTTCGACGCCTAGAAAAAAAGAACAACTTGAAGGAATAGGAATGTCGAGAAAACATCAGCTCAATACTCACGAAGGAAACCATGCCGCCTGCACCAGATTTTATTTTCTTCATCGCAGTTTGTTTTTCCAGCTTCTCCAGAGAACGAGACTTACTCGATTGTTCAAGCGCAGTTTTCTCACGATCAGCCTTCCGCTTGAATTTCTCTCGTTGAAAAACTTTTTTCTTGCGTCGTTCGCGCTTCTTGTCCGTTTCGGAACGCTCATCCACAGCCTTCAAATCTCCTCGTTGATTATCTAATCGATTCAAAGAAACATTGAAATGTAATCATTTCATTTCAACATGAAAACAGGAATGGAAACGCTTCAATGCTTGAAATTGAAACATCAGCATCACAAATTTTTTCTTAAGGACTGATCAATTACATTCGTGGATTTCTAGGGTGTGCAATATTTATATAATCGTATGACATCAATTAGTTTCCTATTACTGATATCCGTGATTAAGCAACCTCAATTTAATAATTTGATTATATCAACCACGTAAAATAATTAACTTTTTCTCTCACAAATGGATCTAAAAAATCTTCAATTCTAAGCAAACAATATTCAAATTGATTTATTAAGCAAAACTCGACCGACAAGTTTTTGTCCAAGTACCGAAAAAGGCGTCAAAACATGATAACATAATACAGTGGATAGGATATAACTCCTGACACAAAATTGAGCATTACTACGATGAACTGCAAAGTTTATCTCGATTAAATTTGAATTCAACGTTTTACACCATGAATACCATATCAATTCAAAAAATAATCACCTTGCACTTCTTGAGGTGCAAGAAGAGCCGCGTCCGACACTGATACCGGCGCAACTTCTTCAACCGTCACAGCTGGTTGATTTGAAACAATCTTCAACTCTGGTTCAACCTAGAATCAACCATGAAAACACGTGAATAGATGAGAGAATTCAAGTTTCAATACTGAACAATTACCGGTCTGGGTGCGAAATGATAGTTTGACAGAGCATCCAATTTTCTGAAAAGCGCATCCATCGATTTCCGGATTTCCGCTAATTCGGGACGCTCGGCTGGATCGTCGTCCTTATTTGATGCATCCCGCGCTTTCAAATATTCCTAATTATATAGAAAATTATTCGTCGCTTATCTGGAATCGGGTGATGTACTGAAGGATAGACCTTTTCATAAATCTCCGCTAAACTGATCTTGCTTTTCTCCTGATCAAGCACCAGTTGTTTTTTGTACTCGAAGGGATCCTTCACTGGCTTCGCTTTCCGCTCCACATCGTCCCAACTCTTGTCCTTGATTCGTTGCTTTATCATGCCCTCCAAGGTTTTAGAAACAACTTCGGTGATAACTGGAGCTACATTCATAGCAAATGAACACATTATTTCAATTGATTTTCAACGATGGAAATATTAAGACATGATGTTTAACAATTTTTAACCAACCTAAAAAAAGCAAACTGCTTAGCTTTCAATCATGGGTTGCTTTTGAGATTCTTGAATAAATTTTTTTTTAAATTACAGCGGAGTTCTCAAGATAGGAATCCATGTCCAACAAAAATGACTAAAAGTGTTTGCTGTCGAACCTAACGACAAAACTGGAAATTATTGTACTGTATAATTATTGCGCGCCGAACTTTTACGAACTTCTGAGCAAGATCACCACCTACCTTATCGAAATGCATTACTACGATGAACTGCCAAGTTAATCTCCATAAAATTTCGAATTGAACGTCTTATACAATGACAAGCACGTCATTCAGAAAAAGAATCGTAATTAACAGAAATGCTTCATTAGGGTAGAAAGATGAGTTTAAGAGAAATCGATGTACAGTACATGTATTCTGTGGGAGTTTTTTCCATGAATAGCTAGTAAACTAGAATATTTTCACTCAAAAGCAAGACGCACAAATAAAAATAAAGACGGGAGTCTTAAATTTCATGTTAAAAGGAGAGAATAAGTTGAGAAAGAAAATTTTAAATTCGAGCCTTTCATATACAGTACAACATGATTAAATCGAACCTTGCTTTGAGACATTATCATAAGACAGGAACTCCTCCAACAAGGCATTTGCTGGTCTATTCGTTGCTGAGCTTTCTCCCATCAGTTGCCACGGCTTCGCACTAACGTTTTGCTCTTCCAGCATGGTGATTTTCTTTTTGAGTTGATCCTGCTCTAGTTCGAATCCCGACTTGGGCTGGTCGTCCGGTGCATCTGCTGGAAAGGTGAAAGTACTCCCTTCGTTTTTCTCAAAATTGCTAGGCTCGTTGCTTTCCGCGAAATGAACTTTTTTCTTCTTTGTAAGTTGGTTGCTTTCGTCGGGCGGAGGGTCGAAGAAATCTTCGTACTTCGCATCTTCTCCCTGAGACGATCAAACGATTTTTTCATTCAAGATTTCAGAGAACCAGTCGCGATTACGCAGAGAACCAACGGAATACTCGCATCGCTCGAAATTTCTTCGAAGTAGTCGATTCCGTCGTCCTCATCTTGGCCTTTCCCATTCAACCGGGCTTCATCGAGTTTATCTTGGATGTCGAGGTATTCATTGACCTGCGACAGCTTGAAAAATCTGAAATGGGTTCGTCATCACAATCAAAACGAGGTCGAAAACCCTACAAACGAATCAATGTAAAAAGAGTTGTCTAGTTTCCATCCTTAGGCAGGAAAATACGCTGCAAATTTGCATGCTCGAAATTACTCGACTTTTTGTTAAACTTGAGAAAAATGTTCAAGCTTCATTGTAGCATATGCGAGTGTTATTGTTTTTATTACAAAAGTCCGCAGCTCTCAGCTCTTGAAAGGAATCAGAAAAATTATCGCTGGGTCACTTCAATTCCGAGCATGGATCGCAACAATACCCTTACTTGTCGTCGATTTCAGAAGGAACGATGCGATTTTTCAGCGTGATTTTCTCTGTTTTCGAAGAACTTTCAAAGTCTTCGCTGTTGCCTGAGTCACTGTCTTCTTCTTCTTCTTGCTCATCGTTCTGATCATCAGCCTCATTTTCTTCAGAAAATTCTTCGTCTGTATCAATCGCATCATCAACCAATTCGTCAGCGCTCTCAACATTTTCATCAGCAGAATGAACAGAGAAGACGGCATGATCCGCGCGTGAAACTATGCTGGAAAGATGTGTGAAAAATTGGTCGATTTTCGCGTTCGATGCAAGCTCCAGTTGTTGCCAGATTTGTTCGTCATCGAAATCTTCGATTTCTAGACGAGGAAGGATTCCCTCCTGGCTCCCTGACACCATCCACGAGTCGTACAGCTGTTTCGTGCTCGAAATCCAGGATGGATGCCAACCCGACGGCGGGCTAAATTTAGAAACGAACAAAAAATTAAATCTTCATAGCATAAATACGTAAAAATATCTTTCACACCCGCGAAAATGAGCACTTGAAATTTCGAACAAGCAGGAATGACCCCTGCTTTAAATATTAAAATTTTCAGAGAAAAAGCCTACCTTATGAAGTTTTCCGGCTCTTGCACAGCTGCGTCTAGAAGTTCTGAAGCGGAATCACAGCATTTCTTTTCTGCTGTCTTGGTCTTTTTTTGTCGCCCTTTATTCTTCATCTTCCGCACTGCTTGATCACTGAAATTTTAAAAAGCAAGAATTGTCAGTGTTCACGTCCACGCAATGACCATCGAACTTAAGAAAAAAAAAATTGGGACGAAAAATTTCGAGCGCGTCTCAAAACGGCGAGGCTTAAAAAGGCAGAAAAAAATTCAATTGGGCAAAACAATTAAAGATATCAAACCTTAACATTTCTTGTCAGGTATTCTGCCAATCGGTTGGATGTTAGTCACCTCAGAGGGTTTTGAATAAATTATTGTATCTAAGTTAATGAAGTTTTAGGCGCCACTTGATCCAAGAGATAATCCTTTTTTAATGCTATCCTGTTCTTAGCCCTTGAATTTTGACATCGCAGTTAGCCATTTTCTGAACCCGCGCAGTTCTGGGACGCACTCAACTGCCCCGATATAGGGAAAAAACTGGAATCGCATATTTGAACAACGGTTTCATTCCACTTCAACTGAAAAATTCAGTTCATTCTCTAATGCTGCGGCACTCGGTTCCATGATTCGACTCCGCAGCCACTTGGGTGACAGAGGTTCTTCTGGAAGTGTTTCATTAACAGTTGCAATAGCGTGAGAGTCCGAGTCGACAGATGGTTCATCATCTCCATCTACAACGCAGAGAACCTCGAAGTCACTTTCTTTGGAAGAAGAGCCAATTTCGCGAGAGGCGAGAATTGCATCCGCACAACCGCCCAATTCGAACAAAGACTCAATGCACTTTTCTTCTGCTGCCAAAAGGTTTCTGAGTTTTTCCAGCTTGGGCTTCAGAGCAGCGTAGAATTTGCAGCCCTCTTCACAGTAGACATCTGCGAACATATAAAACCTCGTAGGTGAAGAAATGCGGAGCAGTTTGAAAACATCACAGGAGAAAAAAATGGTCTTCGAATGGGGAACTTCTGAGATTTTTCTCGTTGAAAAATATGCGTACACAAACCAAAAAAACCGCAAGAATAAATAAGGCTGAAAACCTGACTTAGAAATTCAATTCGAGTTAGGAACTCAGAATTAATAGATTTCGTAGTCTTAAAATCGGCCCAACTCAAAAGAAAAATCTTGACGAGATTTAAATACTTCCATCACGTCTAATTTTTTCAGGAGAATTTTTATTCTCAATGAAAAAGAACATGAAAAATTAATAATGTGAAAAATAATTGATTACTTGTTCGTTTTCAAGGTAGAAGAACTAGCGAGACAAACGCAGAAGAAAAAATACGTAGAATTTTTAGATTCTACGTACAGTATTTTGTTTTGGAAAAATACGTAGAAAATAATGTATCTTTAATTCCGGAAGTCAGTCACATAATCAATTTTCAGGAAACATTAATGTTTCCGGCGCTTCTGCTAGAACATTTGGAGAATTCAATCAACGTTTCTGAAAAAAATGTAAATTGTAAATGAAACGGACAAGATCAAAAACGTCAATACTTGCCTAAAAAATCGTGCGTTACATCGACCAGGACGCGGGAAAAACGTCGATCAATGATTTTCGAGGTCAGAAAAGCCAAAAATTTCTTTGTCGTGATCTCGGTTTGATTCCTTAGCGCTTTTTTCATGGCACCGCGACGGATCAATTCCCGAAATACAGCGACTACAGTCTCGGGTCTTTGCATCATTTTCTTTGTCAGCACAGTGGTCAAGGTCGCTCTGAACTCGAACGCCTTCAATTTCTTGTCAAAACTTTCTAGCTTCGTTTTGTTTTCTTTTTCCTCCACTTCCACGTCTCCGGGCTGGAGTTCCACCTTTGGCGGTTCTGGTAATGCACGGTGATGTCGCCATTTTTCTATCTTTTTTGTCAGCTTTTGTTCTGCCGTCATACGATGACGTACCGTTAGAAATCCATCGACAGATCCGACGACCACTGTTTGATTATCCGACTGCAAAAGAAAAAAGATCAGTTTATTTCCGATAATCTGGGATAATCGAAAATAGTGACAGGAAAGAAAGAACTCAACAGCTAAGTACGAAAAGGTGCAGGTACTTACTTTTCAATAATAATAAAAACGAAGTCTATCAGTATACACAATGATCTTCAGTCCCTTAAAATCAAGTCAAATTTGTTGATATTCGAAGACTTACCTTTACTAGCCTCGCAAAGGTGAGGTCAACGGTTATTAATCTGTTCATTTTTTTCACAATAAATTAACCGAAAAAAATTCGACCATGTCAAATCGAAAGACTTCAACAACCTAATTCTCTCTCACATTCGCACTTCTATAATTCTAGTTCTTCACTTTCCGTAATCGGTTGAAATAATGAAAAGCACATTTAAAGAATTAATGAGATACTAATCTCACGATGGGTTGCACATTTTTTGGCAGTTCCTATAGAATTTCCATTTGAAAGGAAACTGAAAAAAGAGTACTGCAAAAGCGTTTTTTATATCTTATGAAAATAAATTAATAAATAAAGCATTCCGAAAAGCTCAATATTTCAAGATTGGTAACAGGATCGCTTTGCAATGGAAAACATCGCATTTACTCACGGAGATCGCCAAGCTGAGAATAGGTGAAGGATAGTCGACGCTATGCCCGACGGACATCGTTGACGCGTTATAAAATGTAACATGTCGATCTATCGAACCAGAGGCGAACTGGTGATAATCTGACGTGAATGCTAAGCAAGTCACTGTTTTATGATGGTGTTGCAATCTCACGACCCTTTTGCCACCAGCCAAAAGGTCCCAAATTTGAACCGCATTTCCACCCGCGGTCAACACATAAGCGCCACTCTGAAAACACGCAACGGCTTCGACAGGCAACCCGGTGTCGATATCCACGATGCAATCACCAACACGTGAATCAATCAGCTTAACTTTGTGGTCATAAGAGCCCGATATTATCAGATCTGGACTGGTAGGATTAACACATCCTGCTCTGACAAAGTCAGTGTGTTCTTCGAAAGATTGCACGATAGCTTCAGTGGCAACGTCCCAGATTTTCACGGTTTTGTCGTCCGAAAAGCTTGCGATCCGCTCGCCACCTCCCAAGAATTCACATCGACGGATTGAGCTAAGAATAAAAAGAGACACTTTATTGCAAAAATATAATTCACACATGAAGCAACTGAATTTTTCCGTTTCGGCCAATACCAATATACAGTACCAAGCTCTTAACACGGCAGCATTTTATTATTACCACGTTTTTATGAACTCACTTTCTTGTCTGTCTGTCTGTTTGTCCGGATCAAATTTTGAAACTCAAATTTCACTCACTTCCCGACTAGCTATCAAGCTGAAACTTTCCGGATAGCCTAGAAACTGATGACAATGCAATCTTATGTGAAAAAATTAATTTTAAGAAAGTGAAATACAAATGAAATAGATGCGCACCAAGTCTAAGGTTATTTTTTGCTTTTTGAAAACGTGGTTTTTTAGATTAATTTTTTAATCTACTATAATTATTAAAGTTCGAGGATGAATATTTTCATGTCATCACACGAACATGACACGCGAAGCACTCATGCAATGGGAGTTACGGAGCAATACAGACATATACCTGTGCTATATTCCTCATAGCCCTGCACACATGGTTTTTATTTTTGTAGCCCTCATTTTAAAATTGTGGATAAATTTTATCTGACATTTCGAAAGCTTCGCGCAGGATATTTTAAACAGAGATTTTAGAAAATGAACCTCTTATTTCTTAACTTATGCAGCAGTTCTTGAATTAGGATTTTACAAACATACAATGCCATGGATAAATGCTGAAAATGACGTTCCCGACAGAACCGTTACATTTTTACAAAAGCAGACCGTCTGCAACAAAGCTTTTCCTCATCGCTCCGCTATCACCATGATTTCGCTTTTGATCATGGTATGAAAAATAGTGAAACTGAAGGGAAAAAATATTGCCGAGTTTCAATTTGCCCACACACATTCAATAAAAGCGACACTTACTTTTCGTGTCCTTTGAAAACTCGAAGCAGCGTCTTTTTCTCCACGTCGAAGAGTTTGACAACGCCCTCATCTCCGCCACTCGCTAGTATTTGCCCATCACCTCTAAACGTGGCTCCGAAAGCAGCTTCTTTAAACTTCGTGAATGTTTTCACAACTTGGTGAATAGCTGTATTCAACAATTGAATCTGGATTTGAATAGATGAGATTTCACGAACCAATTTCACAAATTTATAAATTCTGGAACGAACCTTCGCAGAAGAAGACACGGCAAGCACATTTGGTTCAGCTGGCGAATATCGTAAACTCTGGATTGCTCCAAATTCTTTGACCGTCACAGGTGGCTAAGAAATTCCACTATGTACTGAAGTTCGTCACTCATAACATTCAATTAAACTCACCCCAAGTGACTCCCAAAACAAGGACTCTTCTGTTTTGACGGAATGCTTCGACGGGAAAGCAGCACTTGTTTTTTTGTAGAAAGTCATCTGCGAAAAACGTTTTGAAGCAACATGAATACCATTTACCTACATCTTCAACTGAACAACAACATTAAAAGCGTAGCGCCTTTTATTGCTTGCATTCAACACACTCGTGAAAAATAAATATCCAAAACCGGAATACGGTACTCAAGCGGACTGTGCAAAATGCGATTTGGCCCCGAGATTTGTGATCACAACAACCATGATGCGATTGCCTCTTAAGTAGACTTCGTCCTTAATACGCGGTGTATAAAATGTGGATATTAACTAGAAGAAAAAAACCACCTCCACTCAGAATGGATTTTTTACTGAGGCAGAAAAAGTTACGGTACACTCCGTGTCGCCTTCTTCCTTAGAAACGACAATCGGAAGCCCAAACTTTACATCCGCAGGAAAGCACATGCCTGATTCGTCCGCACAAAGAACTAGTCGAACATCAGCGAGCAGCTTAGATTTTCCACAAGGCAACGTATCACCAACGACTACGTACTTTCTATCCGGAGAAAAAATTTCCAGGTGTTGCGTCACAACTTTGTCATTGGCATCCAAAACGCGATAAGTCAACTTCTGCGGCGCAGCTTCATTCAATTTAACACCTTTTGTCAGCAACACGTCAAAATTCAAACCCAACGTGCCCCTCACACGCAGCTTCTTCGCTTCCATCCAAACCCTATCTCCGTCCCCAGATTTTTCCCGCACAGGAAGTGACTTAAATTCCAGAACATTATTCACCATAGCTCCAACTAAAATAGTATGCTGATTTGTGTCCGCAACATAAAGCAAATTTTTGACTGCGTCGTAAGCAATCCCACCGAATTCTGAATTATGCGCAGAGGCATACACGGTCTTGGTTGCACCACCAGGCACATCACAAGTTTTGATTTTGTGATTGTAAGAGTCAGCCACAAAAACACAGCTTTTGGCGGAGTTCCAAGTAACTCCAAGTGGGTGCTGAAAACGAGCGTCTTTTCCGGATTCTGCGTCAACATCACCGAACTCGAACAGGTTTTTCGGATCCTTCGAACCACCCGCAACAGTTTTGACAGCACCTGTACTCAAGCTGACTTCCCGCACGGCAGAGCTTTCGCTGTCAGCAATATAAAGACAATTGGTTTCCGTAGAATAACAAATTCCAGAAGGTTGCGCAAACCCAGCACGATGTGGGTAGGAATTGTTTCGGATTTCCTCACAACCAGAGCCCGCAAAGCGAAAGGCAACCCCGGACAAAACGCCGTCGTAGACAATGATCCATACTTGATGAGAACCAGCCGCGGCGACGTACAGAACTTCATCAACAGATGCACTCACTTCACACAATTTCCCGAGAGATTCCATAGGATTTTCTTTGTACAGCATCTGGAGAACGGCGACATTCGGAGGAGGTCCAATGCACACGTCCCACGGCGCATTGAGGTTGGCGGATGAGCCACTTGTTCCACGGCCAGCGAGGGCCTCCACAGTCCCTTCGTTCAGGTCAATCCGTTTGATTTGATGATTCCCCAAATCAGCCACGAACAAATGATTTAGACGCGCGGAATAGGCAATTCCTTGAGGGTTTAAAAATGCGGCTTCTTCTCCAAAATTAGTTTTTATAAGCCCAGTCTCGCTGCATATCAGTACGCGGTTATTCCCAGAATCCGCTACGAAGATCTGATCCCCACAACCAACAACTTTCCCGGGAAATCGCACAATAGAGCCTGGATGTAAGTTTCGATTTTTAGCTGCTGGGGCAATAGATTTATCTGCACCGAAAAGTGTGCCCTTTGCTCGGTAATATTCTAACGCAACCGGAACGACGCTGAATAATGCGTCTTTCACGTTTTCACCAATGAATACAAATATAGGTTTCAATCCTGGACTCAGTAATAGGAGTGTTGGCCAGCAAAAAATTCCATTCTCATTCCACAGTTTATTTTCCGAATCGTTGATGACGGGGTGACCTATACCGTGTCTTTCTATGGCCGACACAACGTTCTCTCCAAGTTTCTCATTTTCAAACTTCCCGGAATGGATGCCAACCACTCGTAAACCGGCGGATGCGTCCGCATGCTTCGTTTCCAGCTCTTGAAGGACAGGAAGCACGTTCAGGCAATTCATACAACAGTAGGTGAAGAAGTCTAGTACGATCACGTTTCCCCGAAAATCATCGTCGACATCAGGGGCATTCGAAACGTTCAGCCATTCTGCATCAACGGGAAACACAAATTCAGCAGCTAGTTCTTCCTCGCACCATGACAGGTGCTCCTGTATTTTTTCCGTCAAACTGAAGCCATCCGAAGCATCTTCACTCGCGCCTTCAGTGTCTTGAGGTACGGGAAACAAGGATGCGCACTTCTCCAATAACTTCTCTCGCAATGCTAGACCAACATCAGAAAGCATGCCGGATAACTGATAATATCCGGAGATCTTTCAAAGAAAAAAATATGACCTATGAATTTGAAGAACAAAAAATGAAGGATTATCACTAATTTGCTATGAACTGCGGGTGAGTTTCGTTCTGACAGCCCCAATAAAATTCTGAACAGTTTCACTAAGCCTTTACCACAACAAGTAAATCCCGAACATGCGGTTTATAAATCTCACACACACTCGTATTCTTCTCCTTGAATTTCGTTCAGTACACCGGTTGCTAGAAGTGTTGTTATACCCGACAACTGGGTACCATACACATTACAGTACTGTATGTGGCGAAAACCCAATACATTACTGTACTTGTGGTGCACAAACCACAGAGTTCCACATATCCAGAAAATGAAACTCCTAAAACCATCCGCCCAGGAACAAAGCAGGAATCTCCTCGGTAGGAGATTCAGACAGAAAATTTAAGCTCATTTCCAGTTGATAAAAATGACCAGATACTGTAATTCGTGAGCTGAAGCATGCAAGCAATATGTTTTACAAGCAAAATCACTGAAGAACTGCCTGAGCACAAAAAAAAATAATTCGTCGGGAAGATAGGAAGGTTGCATAATATGAATTCCAATCATGTTGGAATTCCCCCATTATTTCAAGGAAACGAGGTCAAGATTTCTTTGCTACAGAAATCACGGGGCAAATCAAGGGAACAAGAAATTTCTGGAGTCAAGTGCGACATCTATCCACCAGAGTACTGTAATGATACACAATGCCGGTGATGCATTTCACATTCACGATATTCCAACTCGAAACCCTTGACGATACATTCTCCTAACCGTTGGAATATTGGGGTACTTCGAGTTTAGCATTACAGTTCGAACACCTTCACGCCTTGATGCAATTGTTTTTCTTCATCGTACTTCTCGGTATATATACGTCTGTCGTAAAAAGTACAAACAAAGCACTTCATCCTCAATACGTTTCCTGCACGCATATACTGTACTCGGCGACAGAGGACACACGCGAAAATATTTGCTCTTCCGTATAGTTGATGGCATGTTGGCCCAGCGTCTCGCTTCGCGCATGGCTAATTCAAAAATGGCCAAGTTCCCACCCAAGACCAACATAACGTCAGCTTTATCCAACAGATCAACAACTTCGCGTGCGCATGATCAGGCAAATATTAGCGCTATGCTGGTCGCACCCCGATTTCTGAATCCCTGAAGAGATTCACGTTGTGACGTTGAACACTTTCATTTCCCAGAAGGATTTATTTACGATTTTAAATCCTTTGAATATTATCAAGCTTTCACACAAAAGAAGGGACTTGTGCGCTTTAATAACTATGATTCCAGCGTTTTGTATAAAAAAAAAGTATACCAAAACTTAAAAAGCGCCGAACAATTAACATAGGTCATTCAATTTTCTACAGGATTTTCCAATACCGGACAAAGAATAATAAATAAAGCTTACTCAAGCGTTTTATAGAGACTATCAACATTTTCATAACCATCAGCAAATAAAAGATTTCAACTTTTAGAGAATGAAAGCTCGTTAATCTTCAGCATCTAAACCAAGCAAGTAAAAGTTCTAGAACCAAAAATGGATTAAATCAAATAGATGTCGCTGCTGTCATGTATACAATTTTCGGCTTTCGACGCATCAACGCAGATGATTCTGTACAGTGTACTTTGATTCCGCGCAATTCTACACAGCATTTACAAATAAACGGGAAAAACGTGGATCACACGATTACATTTTTTTTATTCAGAACATCGTTTACCAGGGAGTTGGCCAATTTCACATTTATCAGGGATAGTTGCAGGAATGAAGTACGAAACAGCAACACAATTGACTGAGTTCTAACATTTTGATCAACAGGTAAATTGCAAGGATGATACGACATAAATTATGCATGCAGTATTCAAATTTCGTGATATCTAAAACGCATTAGCCAATATGAGTCGTACAGATGAAGATTAATTAAACACCTTGTCTTAAACTTTGAAAGTTCATACAGTACGTTTTTCCACCTGCAATTGCCGTTCATACAGTAATGAAAGTACTGTACTGCATCATTTTTTGAAAATTCGATGGTAGCAATTTGAGCCACACTAAAAAAATTCAAATGTCATCTCTGAAATCAAGATAGGTACAATATATTGTACCGATTTCTTTTAAACTCAAGAAATCATAAGATCAAGATTTCTTAAACTTCCTCCAATTCTGAGGTACAGTTCCGTACCTCAAATGTAGACTACTTCACTACAACGAAGGCTTTTTGGGGAAAAAAGTGCGACCTGTAAACTAAAATATAATTGGATACTGAGAATGGCTGATATTAAGGTTTCTTCAAAGGAATTTTTTTTAGAAACCACAGTAAAGTTCGTTTTCATGGCTTCAACCAAAGAAGCAAGATCTTCATTTCTCCCCCAGAAACAATTCAGGAGCATGCGTCACGGAGGTAGATATTCCAAACGGGATTTTCTTTTTTCCTAATGCGTGCATCAAGAAACATGTTCCTAAAGCTTTGATTGAAAAAGCCTCCAATGCACAAACAACCCGAACGAATTTAAAGCTTTTTCGAAAACGAAATAAAGCCGACAATGATGAGATGGTCAATTTCGATGATCGAACTCGAACACATGTTTTGGATGTTCTTCACAGAAATTTGATTTAATTTTGTCCAACTTGTTGAATGATTTCCTTCTGTTCTCCAGGTTCCCCAGAGGGTCTGTGCAGATCCAAAGCTTGTTTAACTTCCACGTCATAGTCAATTGGAAGCGCGGTATTGGATTCTCGCCGCAGCCTTCGAATACCACTGATCACTGTTGAACACATCTTTTCCAGGTCGTAGTCGTGACTCCAGCCCCAGTCTCGACGAGCATTTGAGTCATCAAACATTTTTGGCCAACCATCAGCTAAAAATAACAATCTTACATCGTAAGATCATTCAATTTTCTGCAGAGGCAGATTTTGCAAGAAGCAGTGAACTGTGCCACGGGGAATGAATGCAGATGGAGTCAAAATAAATTAATTCTCACTAAGAAAGGCTCAAGTTGAGTTTGAGAAACATTGACAAATAATCGCATAATTTTTCATCTAAAATCCCCAGGGATCCAAAAGTAATAATTTGTTTAGATATTTATCGTACAGACTTTAGAGAGCTTTCTCCTACATTATTTGGGTTGGTGCATCATTTCGTGGACTGAATGAACGAGTAGGCCCGAAGGAGATCAACCTAAAAATAATCTTCCTTTATACAGTATGACGTTTCTCATCTTCTCTAATTGTATCGTAAATAAATTTTGATTATTCCATTAAACAAACTTTTTCTAGAATCTCACCAATTTGCTGACGGGAATCCGGGTTATAAGTAATCCTCAACTGTGGGACAAATTTTCTGACCATGTTTGCCAGTTGATGAGGGGTAAAACTCATAGCTGCAACATTGTACGTCCTTTGTTTCAGGTTTTCTTCATCAGCTTCCATCATCTTCAGAAGAAAAATACAGCGGGGTTCGTTTCAATAATTCTAATTTTTATTTCTAGATTCACTCCAGAAATAAATTCTCACCTCAGTCAAAGAACGCAAACAGTCATCAATGTACATCATGGGCAACATCGTATCGGGTTTCAGGTAGCATTCGTACTTCCCCGTCTTCAAAGCATCGTGGAAAATCTGCACAGCATAATCTGCAAGAAAACTGATACTAATATAATTTGGCCTTTCAATGGACAATCTTGTAAAACATGCATGGATTTTAAATGTACAGAATCACAGTTCTGTGATTTTCCAAATGAACTGTGACCGTCAGTGACACCTACCCTCACTGAAACAAGTCGGCATTGAATTTGATGAATGCACAACGCAGTAAAATTCATAGATTATATTTAGAATTTGTCCCTTTTTCATGAATTTCTCGACACTCTAGCCAAGACGATACACGCACCGGTTGTTCCACCTCCAGGGGCAGTTTCATAGCTGATGACCCCCGGGAACCGAAGACAGCGAAAGTCTAGTCCGTAACGTTCGTGATAATATTCCCCAAGCAACTCCGTATGCACCTTGGCGACTCCATAAATTGTTCTTGGTCGCTGAATCGTGAAATCTTGAACATTCTCCAAGGGCGTCGTTGGTCCAAACGCACCGATCGTAGACGGAATAAACACGCGGAGTTTATGCGTCCTGGACACCTCCAAAATGTTGTGGACACCTGCATTGAAAATTAAGCGCACACTGAATTAATGATACACAAACAACGTACTGCATCTACATACAATATAATTAAGTTCTTCATAGTTCAAGGTACCTTCTCATGGTACTTCTGCATACACGTTATCACCTGAAGACCTTTAAAATTCAAGGCACTTTAAAACAGTACAGGTACATTTGAAAAATGAGTCAACAAGTGGACTCTCCGCGGTCCACACAATTTTTATTTTCTTTATTAAACGACGTTTCCTCAATTTTAAATTGTTTACGAAGCTGGTCTAGATATAACATAAATATCCATAAAAACCCAACGAATACGCTGCGAACAACAGAACTTAGATTTCAATGGGCCTTTTATTATTCGTATTTCTGATTGATCGAAAGAAGGCATATAAGGTATCATATATCAGCTAACGGAGGTTTAAAAGCATCTAAAATGAAATTGGGGAAAATGAGTCACCTTCGATGTTGACTTTCATTGCAAGTCTTAGGTTCTGCTCTCCAATCGCGCTCAACAAAGCGCTGAAGTGAATAAGCCAATCAATTCGATGCGTGACGACGATGTTGTGCAACCCTTCTCCATCCAAAATATCAGCATATACATAAGGCCCTGACAAAAAAATAAAGAAAACCCTGTTCAATAAAGCTATGTTTGAATAGGCCGAGAATCACTTGGTTCACAGCCAAACCTGAAAATCATAGCGAACACTTCGGTAACCAGCTGATTTGCAATCATATTTGCCCCACGGATTCAACGGAGATTCACCTCTACGATTAAGCAATGTAAAAAAATTCCAGGAAAACATCTATATAGTTCCATTCATTCTCACCCTCAACTCCACGTTCTCGGTTTTTAATGCGATACAATACTTGCAAAATGCTGAAGTTACAGAAATATACGCGTCGTTTAGATTTTTGTTTAGTTCGTGACTCGATCAAGAAGTACTGATGGCATTCGCTTACCTCAAGTTTCTGTAACGAGTCACTCAAAGCTCCGATTGACTGGCAAAAATAAAGGTTTAATGAATAATTTTCTTCCCTCATAGAACCCCCGTACACAAAAAAAGTCACGATTAATTGTGTTAAACTACGTTGAAATGTGTAGGCTAGAGTCTACATAGAACCTTATTATTTAACGAAACAATATACGCAAATCATTGTGCATTTGTTCATGGAAAAATAATGAAGTGAGAATAAGTACGAACCACTTCGCATAATGTCGAAATCCGGCTTCACAATGTCAGACATGATGACATTATCGCTCCCAAACTTGGCACGCAAAATCTTAGCTAGACCTCGTCCCAACTGCCCAAGTGCACCTGGAAAATAATGGCAAAACTTTCGTGACGCAAAATAATGATTCATCCCAGAATAGCTGAATTCTGAACTCTTATATATTGCGTCTTATATCGCTTACTTTGACATTTTTGGCACACAAATGTTACAAAACGCATGCTCTGAAGTGAATGACGAACGGCGTCACAAAATGTCATTGGGATGTCCAACTAGGTCGAAAGGTCAAACCTTCGAAACATTTGGTTCCTCTGACACGGATTCCATTGAGCCTCTAAATGTACCAAAATAATTCCATTTCTCCTGGCTACAAACCGATTGAATGCATTCAACTATTCCGTCCTCTATTATACATACAGGGTTAAATTGAGACAGACTACTGCTGTACACAGAGTTCCCATCAACAAAACATACACGCCGAAGACGAGTTTCGGCTCGTTTTACTAAAACGCTTAATCTTGTATGACGTAATAAAACGTCAGATCTTGCATTGAGGAATGTCGCACAGGTGTCGTTCGAATCACAGTCTTAACATAACCGCAGTTACGGTATTACCTATCCTACTCAATTCATCCTTATTGGCTATGGCTCTAGCACAGATGTACATTACAATATTTAGCCTGGGCAACCGCAGTCAGAAATTGATGTACCTGGATGTCATTTATGTGCGCGGGGTGTTCAGTTAATTAGGTGCTAGTCTGATGGGGCAGCTTAAATCGCGAGTACCAACTGACCCAATTTAAACCAACTAATTCCGTATGAAAATTCAAACTTCGCGTGACACGGCGATTAACAGGGGGGACAGAGCATTTTTAAGAAATAAGCTTAAAATGATTTTATAATTACTCTGATACGGTTAGTCCCATTTCATATCCGTCATCAGAACGGCGTCACAGTCACAAAATATTTCCACTTACCTGTGATAAGAACCTTCGGTGGACCGGCGTTTGTTGACACCTTTCGTTGGACCGGTGTAGCTTGGCAAACGAAAGATCTTGGTCCGAGAGTCACTGAACAAGCTACATTTTGAAACACTTGTCGCATCCACAATGCGTTCATCTTTCTCACCTTGCCGTACAGATCTTTCCTCTGTTGATATACCGACAAATCAGTGCGAATGTGCAAAATTACGCCATTGGCATTAAACAGGGGTGAAGAAAAGATCTTGAAATAAAAAGCCGCCATCTAGCAAATGAAGAAAAAAGATGACGAACTCGAAATGCACACATTCCAACGGTAATTCGCTTATCGATTTATCCTTCGGAAATTGCACCTGATACGCACAATGTTGATCACTTCGTCTCCTTCGATGACCAGTGCATTCACTCGGTGGTGTAGTTTCTCTCTGATGGAAAAGGTGTTTCCACAAAATTCGGCATACGAAAAAATGGGTCAGTCTGAACTGTTTAACCTCAGAATCACGAGTTAAAGGAATGAGATATACAGTACCGAGTGTAGACCTTGATCCTCTCGTACAAATGGAAGACACAGGGTCTTTACGGCGTAAACGCGAGTCGCAGACTGTCGATAACATGCACTTATTCTTCATTCCCGCGTAGGAGCTATTCCAACTTCGGTGCCCGAGCCAGCTACACATGGCACCGCCATGACAGTCTGGCAAGGCCGACATCTACAAGAAATAAAATGAACCGAAATGCCAAAACGGACGCAGTGACATCTAAGCCAATTGCATAAGACCGTATTACTGTTACGGATCTCAACAGCAAGTGATGCTGACGAGCACATTAGTACAGTACTGTACTGTATAATGAAATGTTAATCAACATGAAAATAGAACTAATAAAGACGATTAGGCAAAGTGGAAAAAACATTTTCGATGACCATCATCAAACACATTTAAAAAAGCCCGATGCTGATCACTTTCTTCGTGAAAAGTCAAGTAGCGCATACAGCATCGATCGACTTACTTTTCCTGATACTGTACTCATCTATGCAGCACAGCTCACAGGTGTTTCAATTTCCGAATAAATCATATTTCATATAGAATGCGCATGAACAAGGCGTCCGAGAACAAGTTCCTCATCCATCCGAGCATATATGTTGACACATGTGACGTTGTCACACAAAGAAAATATTTCAAATGCTTCCCCTTCAGAAAGTGGTGCAGTCTGAAAACACCTGCAACATCATAGTCCATGTTAGTTGTCCTTCACTGTCAAAGCCAGCATTTTCAGATCTAGCAAAAGATGAAAACAAGCTTCCAAAAACAAGAAAGCACATATTTTTTCCTCACGCATAGAACACAGGCCCAGAAAAAAACACAAAAACACCACCAATTGATCTACGGGGTTTACAAATACCCCAGACACAAGAAAGCTATAGATGCAAGAGACCATCAAAATTTTCACAACCCATATGAACCAACAGTCATTTCAATTTTCAAGAACGACAAATCTGCTATGAATCCTTCCATCATTACAGACATCAACAGCAGTATTACCCGATCAGACAGAAAAACGGTAACACATAGAATATCGAGTCACGAACTCAAGCAAATTTCAGTAACCTGAATATCGAAAAAAAAAATCAATGCACATTGGGAAAATACACAGGGCGAACCTAGGGAGAATCCATACATCAAAATATAAAACGAGCAAAAATAACGCGGCTTAATTATTCAGACTCGATGTGCAGCATTTGGTCTCCAGCAATATTACTTTCTTTCCACAATTTTTCAAAAAGATCTTCGAGTTGTTTCGCGAATCCAGGAACGTTGTAAACCGAGGAGTTCCGGCGGTTTTCCAACAGCTTGCTTGAAATTTTCTGCAACCTGCAAAAAGGACAAGTGAAACACAGATCGCTCGGTGAAATAAAAAAATTTGAAATTTTATTTCGCATTTTCGTCCATGAATGATTCACTTACTTGGTTTTATTCGACCCGAGACGGACAGCAATGTCAACATACTCTTGATCACTACTCGCAATCAGTTCTTGCAGACCAAGCGCTGTCAACTGCGATGCTCCGACTCTCGATGCCAATGTTTCTCCTGTACATTCATACAGTACATGTAAATAATTTTCACGTTTCATAATTATAAACAACAACAAAAACAAGCTTGGAATTACTGCATATACATATGAGGTCATTCAAATAAATAAATTACATTTCATTTTTATTTGAGTTGAGAAAAAACTTATCACATTCCCTATAATTGTGGTTCTGGAAATAAATATGGGAAGTTATTGAAAAAAATCGATTTCGGTTTTGAACATTTTATATTTTATAAATGTTTCAAGCTCTATAATACATTTGAATCATGAATTTTAGATCCAACCACACATCTCCAATAACTTTCGATATCATAATATATATCGACCCAATGCAATACCTTGATTCGAGCAGAAACTATCAGCCAAATCTTCAAACGCTCATGAAATGCTGGGAAAAAGATGAAACTTTTTATAAAAGAATAGAAAAGGGGAAATGGCAAAGAGCACATTGAAATAAAATCTGGCAGCAGATGCTTCAGCTTCTCTCCCATCGCACATGAGATTCGTTGCGCATTGCAATACAGTATTATAATATCTGAATGCTGTAACTTTCCATTCAACGAGATGTGCAATCATCGAAGAAACATACCAGGACACGTTATCATCGGCGTTCCAGCCCACAAAATATCGAGACCAGTGGTGTGTCCATTGCACAAAAGTGTGTCCAAACAGACATCCGCCAACTGGCCTCTCCTCACGTGTTCCTCTTTTGGGGCGACTTCTGAGAACACTAATTTAGATTGCGGAATCCCTTCTTGATTCGCAAATATACGGATGTTCTTCTCTCCACCAGCAGGAAACCGCAGCAACCAGAGGCAGGATTTTTCCACTCGTCTCAAAATCTACAACGCCGAGAGAAATCAATTAAAATGCATGTACACATCAAATTCCTGTTCCCCAAACGAAAACTGTATAACCTATTATATTTTTCCACGAGACCTTTCCAGTTTACTCGAGTACCGTATACAGTACTTATCAATTTATGTGAATCCCCACACGTGACTCATATTGAACCCGAAAAAAAAACCTCAACTCATTTATTTACCGACGTATTTTTCCTGATTGGATAAGAGCTACAAGATCGCGAAGACAAAAAGCAATCGAAATTCATTCAATTACCTATCAAGGTTTTCACCATCTTGAAGAATATAAAAACATAAGAACCCAAGGCTTAATTCCATAATGGCGCGAAGAAGTGGGACAGCGAAGTTGCACTCTGGCATTACTTATAATTATGAATATGATACAACGTATCTATGAATATTTTTCTTCATTATCCTGAACTTCTCAATTATAAAAAATCCTTTGAAACCCTTTAAAAAAGTAATCTATTAACTATGGAAATGCGTTCCAGCTGGGTCATTCGTAGAATTTTTGAACGTGCATAAAACTAGGAGTATCTAAAAGAAAAAAAAAGAAGAAATCTCCACCAACAGCTATCGTAAGAAAGCTCACAATATGTAGCTTCGGAACTAATAAAGAAACCAGCATAATCAAAACCACAAAATGAACTTATTCAGAAGAAAGCTGAATTTCGAAGAAAAGTTTTATTCATTACGATAGAGCAAACCTATCAGGAAGATCGTTACTTTTTGAAGATCGCCCATTTTTCATTTTATTTCTGGCCCAGTAAGTATTCCGTAACACTGATGCAGCATGTTCGAGGTTCGAGACAATAACGAACTGTATCCATGCAAAAATCGTCGATAAACCTTTTACACTGCAGCACAGTTCTTTCAAGCTATCACTATACGAATGACGAGCTTAATGATGCATCAAAATACTGTATAAAATACAGTGCAATACCTCGAACCAAAGACGCATTGTTCTAGGATCCAGTTTGTAGAGTTGGTTGAAATTGCAGTAAACGACTGCGTCCGCGGGAAGATTGTATTGAGATCTGCAAGTGACCATAACTGTCCTCGGGACTCGTTCTCCTCTGGCAACTTTCTTGTCGCTCACTTGGGCACCGTTTTGATATGTGACGCCATTCACAGTCACTTCCACCAGCGAATTCTTCAACATGACCTGGAAGCAAATGTTTCGCTTGAAAAGGTCATTCGGATTCTTTGAAAATGTTCGAGCAAAAAGATGCAGCATTGAAGCGAATTACGGAAAAAATACGGTGGTGCCCTCTGAGACATGCGTACACAATTAAGTAGCCATAAGTCACAATTTCCAAATCTGCCACATCAAATTTTCCCATGGACTTCAACGAGAAAATTTGAATCACTTCTGTTTTTTTAAAAGCTCTCCAGAGTATCAATAAAATACTTTTCCGAGCATTAAAATGCGGAAAACAACTGTGCAGAAGAATTCCGCACAGAATCAGTCCTTCTGGCATGAAAAAAGAGACCTAAAGTCAAAGAATAAGCATGCATTTTGCTACCCTGTACACAACTGACGGACAACTCCCTACAAACACATGCACAAAATCAGTCAGTTGTGAAAAAATAAATTAAGGTAAATTTCGCACGAGATTCATTTCGACTTGATGCCTTCGACAGCAGCTCAATTTTTTCAAGAGATATCAAACATAAAAAAGTTATTACTTTTTCTTTGTTCTGTCCATATCTTTAGACATTTTCCAGATGTCGGGGTGGATTTTTGAGTTCGAAGTGCCCATAAATGAGTCAAATCTTACGCGTGTCGGAGCCAGCAGAAATATTTTGGAAAATAAATTTGATGTTTTCGTTTCTCATACAGCCACTCCCTTGAAAATGTGTCGAAAATCTTTCCTCGTGAGCTTTTCTATTACTCTCCGCCGCTGTACTTTTGATGGGAGCCCATTAAAAGACGGGACTATTCAAGCAATAAAGTACTAATGCTCGTCAATTAAAACATATGACATTCATAGGAATCTGAGTTCACGGCATATCTGGACGTTGATAATACTAATTAGTTATTAAAATACAGTACTGTACTACAGGGGCAAATTTATTCCACAAAAAACTTCCGGACATGAGCACACATCATGAAGCCTAACACTTCCACGAAATGAATCAGAAAAACGGAAGTATTGTACGCTGTACTGTAACTTCTTCTTTGACTATTATACTTTTTGGGAAATTCAGTCATCTTATTAAGAACAAAATTGCATTTTCGAAAAGCACTTTTATTTTGAACCTTGCCAAGAATTTTGGCGTTTATATTCATACACAAATATGAAAAAAAAAGATATTGTTCTGCCCGGAGGTTATTTCTATGTGGTATTTACATTTTTGGATAGTTGAACGAACTTTCGAACTAAAATTAACACTTGACCGCTGAAAAAAGTAATTAAAATATCCTCCTCAACAAGTTCTTAGTCAGATTAAGGTGGAAAAAGAACCGTTTAATAAAACGGAGAGCACGTTTTCAACAACCAAAATTTAAAAGAGCCTGAACCCTTTTTTGACAATTTTTTGAATTTTTGAGAGTTTTCCTCTCAATTTCAAGGGAAATGGCGCCCGTCTTACTCGAGTAAAAAAGGTAATACAGTGTTCGGAATAATATTTGCTGGAAATGTTCCGATTCCGATTTTCTCCAACAAGGAATCCTCTCAAGTGAAGTCTCTCATCGTCACCCGAAGAAGAGTTTCGTCCATTGCCCAAATCAAAGGTCAGAATAACAGCTAGCGTTTTTCGTTAAATAAAAAAACGAGGAATAATTATCCTTCTTGCCATTGAGGTCGGAGAAATTCGTACCTGAATTTGTCCCATGACCTCGTCACCAAGCAAACACTCGTTCCCGGGGTTGCCGACTCCATCGGTGGGTCCGGACGCCATACGCAACGTCACTGCTCCAGCAGAATACAACTTGCTGACAAGACCTCGAGCATTGAGAACGATCTTGTCACTTTCATTTCCCCTGTTGACCGCCACGGCGAGCTTTTCAGCAACGTGTGGGAACATGGCGGCGTGATCGCCGACATAGTGGGAGGACGCCAGGTACGCCAGGGTTTCCTTGAAATGTCCCGCGCTTTCCGGCGGGGTCGCCACGGGGTCGGTCACGATGTAGTCGATGAAAGACGCTCCCATGGTTCCCGGGTAACCGAGCCACAAAACCTTCGTTTTTTAAAAACGCGAAATTCAATATATTTCCAGTTGAAAAAATACTTTTGCAGCTGAGACAGACAATTTTATAAATTTGCTCAGCTATCAACACAAAAAAGGACACAGATTTATGAACTGAGGTGCTAAAAACGTTCACGTGAGCCTTCTTCGAGGAATTGCTTAGGAACACCTTTTCACTCGAACATAAGGAAATCGATAGCTTTTGAATTCAGGTTCCCAATGATGTTTCACACAAATGCACACATTACTACTGGGACATTTGTGAGCGGGTAATGTTCTCTATACCAACAAGTGAACAACTACTTTTCGGCACATTCCTTTTCCACACTATTTTCAACCTTTTATCCCTGGTGCTAATGATTTTGTCTAATTTCTTGAGGGTAATTTGCGTGCCGATTACGGTATTATAAGAATCGGAACTGGACATGGTGGGGATAATTTAATCAATTTAGACCTAAAAGGCAGATGCTTAGAGGACTGGAAATGTAGAGTCGTCCCATGCTTTTTATTTTTAAATTTCGGCTACTTCAAGTTTCTCGTTCAAACGCAATAATTTTTCTATCAATAATAGAACAATACGGGAAAATGCGTCTTATCAAATGAACAACTGGTACAGCATCAGAATAACAGATCTCGTATTTTTTAACACCACTGTTCAGTAAGTTCCAACTTCGCCACTGCTCCCATTTCGAAAAACGGTCGGATTTCCAAGCTCAAAGCATACAATGGAACGTGATCAATTAATATTCATATTCTCAGGAGATAAAAAGAATGCAAATTTTTGGAAACTACAATCTGTGAAATCTGCAATGTTGTGAACTGTTGAGCTATCAAAATTTCACCACGAAGCCCCTGCACAAGTACAGGTTTAAAATTTTTATTTCTTCTGAAACTGATGTGTTGTATTCCGGGCATCTCCAACATAAGACTGACCACTTTCCATGAAACCTCTGTCCTTGGCCATTTTCAAGAAGAACCTGTGCAAGCAGTCATTTTATCTACCTCGAGGTGATGTATGCAATAGACGGTAGGTGGCCATGATTGAGTGTGACTCATCAAGTAGAAAACTGGAGTCTCATAGCAGAATGCGGATGACACGGATAATTTTTTTGTGCCTTTTTCATCATCACTTGGGTAACATGATTTGAATTTGCGGACTTCAGATGAGAGGGATAATCAAAAACGCGAAGGGAAAAAGGCATAAATCAAATATTCTCTCATCGGTGGCCTTTTGAAACACTAATGCTGGTCATAACACTTCAGCCGGAGTCAAGCGAAATTTAAAAAATATCGGAAGGGCGACTGAATAAGTTAGCATTTTGGGTTTTCATTCAACAGCGGTCGGTGTCAAGAATTTCGCCATCGGAAATTCGGCGCAATCATTATTATTATTAACTTAATATACTGTACCCATATTTACTCGATTACCACGCGCTCTTTTATAAGACGCACTTCAGGGTTTCTCAGTTGGAAATTTTCTTCAAATCATATCCCCGAGTAAGACGCGTACCCCACTTTTAGTGACTCAAAAACCCACAAAATTGTAAAAAATAGGAACGCACCACTTTTAATTTAGAACTTAATTGAATACAAATTTGACCAATTTTTAATTTTTCAATCAAAATAAGTTTTCCTATTGAATTAGTTCCAAAATTTCCAATTAAAGTATTATCAAGTGTAATGCACACCTAACTTTCTAAAACGTCTTTAAAATTTTATACTCCCTATGACGCGCACCCCTTTTTTGTCATTCTGAAATTTGAAAAAAATGTGCAGGTGGTACTGGAGTAACTACGGTACAGTATTTTGCTCACGGAGGATAGAATATCGCACATATGGTTGTTACCTCAGGATTTTGAGTATATTCCGATAATTATCTATAAAATATAGAACAAAAATGAAGCCTTACTTGAACAGGTGCTGGTTTAGCAGCAAAAATCTCAGTCCTCGCGCCTCTGGTGTATCCATTCGTGTTGACGAGGATGTGGATGCCATCCCGCCTAATCCGCTCAGCAGCTTCTCTGGAACTCATTTCAGACACGTCCAAGAACTCATCAGCTCCCTGTTTCACATTACGTCTGAACTCAGATCCGTCGTCTCCACTAGTTGCATAGCAGTACACCTTCACCCGAGTCCTGTCGTGCACTCGAGGCACAGACTGCATCAAATGCGACGTTGGATGATTCCCAAAATCCGAACTCACGTAGCCTATCTTCAGTCTGCGATCCCGAAGATGAGTCGAAGTCCCCGGGCTGAATCTAGTATTCCCACGGTTATCATCATCAGGGCCCGAGATTCTAGGGATCAAATCATTCTTGAGATCAGAACGGTCGCAGTTTTTCCGGATATGTTCAGGGGCAATTTTAAAACGGCGACATTGATTCTCCGTCTCATCGGGGATCAACATATCGGATCGCATCCCCCGCCGTACCGAGAAACTCTTCGATTTAACACTTTCGGGAAAGTTGATCAAATCACGCGAGTTTTCATGCAATTCCCTCGAGGATTCGACAGCAGCTTCTCGACACGCAACGGCCAGTGAGTGTGAGTCTTCCAATTCACACTTGACACCAGACTTCTTTCGTGAAGACGGCAAAAGTGACTCAGACGAACTGGAGAGATTCGTTGAATGAACACTCTCTGAATTCCTGAACAATTCATCGTCGCACGAAGCAGAGTTGATCAGAAGCATCGTCTTGCGACCCAAACGACTCAAAAAGGAGTCTCCTGGAAGGACCCGAATATTGGACAAGAAGCTCTTGTTCGACGTCGGAGTTCCCCGAAAGGATTCTACCGTCAAATCGGACCCCACATCAGTGTTCCTAACGACGCAGCCGGGTTGAATCGGACCAGAAACATCTTCGCAAGAATTTTTCCATAGTGTGTACGGAGGGAGCACCGGGGTGCGGGTTGAAGCTCGTTTGGCGTGTCTGGCAGCAATTTCAAGCCGAATCTGCGGCGAAAGTGATGGATAAAGCATAGAATGATGCGGATGCACGCTGGGGACCCCTTGGTCTTCCAACAGCTGATGGGTGACCAGAAGGTGTACCCTTTGCTGCAACTTGTCATAGTCGTCCCATTGACAAATCAGTTGCAGACTGTGCACCAGGTTACACAGCGCGTCCGGGAAATCCGGTTTGATCGAGAGTGCAGTGCTGTTGAGGAAGAAAATTCGAAACAATGAAATCGCATTGTTTTGTCATATCAGCAAGAGATGAGAAATGTAAGTACTGTACAGTAAATAGCACGCTTAAAACTGATCGGATTATCGATGTCACATGATATAGAAATGAGGATGTAATTTCATGAGAGCACTTGTCATCACAATTCTTCACTGAGTCATCCCATGCTCGAGGCAAGTTTCATTCACTGTACAGTTTTCGAGTACCACGGGCTCCAAGACTCCCAGCATTGATTTTTTCGGCACAAAATTTTCCCATGAACAAATCTCTAAGACCCAGACCACAGTTTATGCCGGCTGAAAATTGATCATGAAAAAAAAGCATTACAAATAAATCTTATAAAATTACCGTGAAGAAGGAACATTCAAACGAGATTGGTGCCAAACAACATTTCCAATTCAGTCTTGCTCATCTATGAATAACACTTTTGTCTTACACCAGTATGGTTTCATGAGTTTCTCTGCTGAAAAATGTGTACAGTACCTGCATACCACGTGCACCACATTTTCTGCCTTAATTTCTTAGGAAATAGGTGGCGCGTGGTAATTTTGTAAATAGGGTTTCTCTGCCACGCAAGTATGAAAGAGGAGATAATAATTCTGAATTCATCTTTCGCTCTGATGGGAATGCTTTATTACGTGTAGTTCATTCACCAAGAATATGCAAAGCGCGGCTGTACGGTTAGTCAGGGTTATACAATACTGTACAGCAATGTAAGCCAGAATTACAAACGCTTATATTTTTTTTAGTTTCAAGAAATATCCTTGAAACAACCTTAAAATGGAAACCAAAAATCCCATGGAATCCGATGAACACGAACACCGGATTGCATACTTTTTTGAACTTTTTAGACGCGTGCTCACGATTAGTTTCATTTTCAAGAACATTGCCATGGGAAATAACTGTAGTTTTCCACCTTACAGGAGAACATGTGAATCACCAGCACTATTGCATTTTGCATCAGCATAAAATATTTGATCGTATTTTTTCAAGTTTCCTCGCTCAACGTAAAATTCGAAGTATAGTATCATCACGATGTTATGAAACAAAATCTCTCAAACGTATTATATCGATCATTTCCGAAAGGAAACTTAAGTTAAGTTAATCGGAATGGATACATAGAAAAAAAATTACTCATGCTTTCACATCTTTGCATCTTTAGAAACCTCGAGGTGAAATAAAGCCCAGCTGGATAACTGTATAGAAGGAAACAAAATCAGTTTTACTCCTTGAAAGCAAGTAAGATCTCCGCACTGACTCACCGGTAAGACAAGACGGCTTCTTCAATGTGGCCGCCTTCCTTCAACATGGATCCCAAGTTCAAATGGGCATCCGCGTACTCGGGATTGATCTCGATGGCTTTCAAGAAGCACTCGACCGCGGCTCCGTCGTTCTTGAGCTCCTTCATGGCATTACCCAAGTTGGTGTAAGCATCTGCGAACAACGGCTGAGCCTCGATTGCCCTCGTGTAGTGATTCACAGCACCTGATGGGTCTCCTTGTTGCTGCGCCAACGTGCCCAGATTCGAATGAGCAGGTGCTGGAAAGTAGATTATGAATTGACGATACGGGTTCTTTTTCAATTACGAGATAAGACATTTTTCGGTGGCGGCAGATTTCTCTACTACTTTCTTATTAAACTCGCCCTTGACAGGGAAACACATTGACAAACTTTAAAGCAGACACCTACGATATCAAGAGAATAAATACTGTAATTTCTCCTTCCTTCAACATCTCATCAAGAATTTCGAAGCACTTTAAAAGTACTTCTCAGACAACCCCGAAAATGGTCACGGGTTTCGAAGTTAGCAATTAGACAATCGAACCGCGACTAAATAAGTGAACAAAACATGCTTTTTCAGATTTGGCTTGAGCATGGACGTCATCAAATGCAGACATTTTACGGATTTTAGCATCAATAATCCGCCTAATTGCAGATTCGTTCCAAATTATGGTTCTGAAGTTTATGTCGGTTAAAATTCCCGTTTCTACTGGTTTTGCGATGATGCTTGTGTTAACCGTGGATATTGCAGTTTTTATTATTTTCGGTAAAAGATCTGGGAAACGGCCCAGCACAAAAGTCTGAAAAATGTGGATACAGAATATTGCATTATTTGCCATCATACCTAAGGATTGGTTCACTTTGACAGCAAGCTCATATTGAGCTCGAGCTTCTTGGAACCGGCCTCGTTCTCGCAATATGTTCCCGAGATTGTTGAGGCATTCGGGCTGGGATGGGGAGAACTTGAGCGCAGTCATGTAACAGTGTTCCGCTTCCGTGATCTTTGTAAGCGAAAAGTAATGGAAAAACAAATAATTGATGAACGTTTCGGTTTCTGCTCGTGGGGGAAAGAAAGAAGAGCTTGTGGATATCAGGCCTCACCATTCCTTTGGCGACATACACATTTCCCAAATTGCACCACGCTTGCCAGAAGTCCAACCTGTAGCTGATTGCCTTGTGGAAGCTTTCCAGCGCTGCTTCCACAAACCTGAGGCGTCAAAATATCACCACGAATCAGAATCGACTCTTCGTTTTCAACAGGGGAAATCAATTCTGAAATTACTATTCTGATGTTAATGCAATTTACCCATTTTCGTATTGACAGCAGCCTTTGTATCCATGCATTGCGGCGAGCTGGTATTCTTTGGGATGCTTGGAATAATTTGAAGCAATCCTGCGAAGCAAAAACAAAACAAAATCAGTTCATGTTTTGAATAACGAGCAAAATCGTTATAACTGCATGTTTTATGACGCGATGATGAGGATGGCCATGCGCGGTGCGATCAGGCATTTTTACGTGAATCTTAGTGTCTGAAGTTCGGTCTTTTTGGGGAAATGAATAACTGAAAATCTGCATCAGCGGAGTCAGTTCAACAAGCAGTAGAAAGTGAAGCTTTTCCCGTAAGAACCACCGTTGAGAAACTTGATACGATTGTGCATATATACTTGTACGTATTTACAGTACAGTACTGTATAGTACACTCATGGTCGGTGTATACTAATGATGGGAAACATTATACTGCATCCCCTTCTTTTAAATGATACACCAGCATGACGATAAAAATACAGTAATAATTAAGTAATGAGACGGATTCTTTCTGATCTCGTTATTTCCTGTATTTTTTTGTGCGTCTCAGAAAACGTTGGGAGCGAAAGGACGGAATAAAGGAAATTAGGGGATTTCCCGAGGACGAGATGGAGACCTCATTTCGTAAAGAGAACCAATTTATTTCCGGAATGATCGACTGCTTTCCGGTACACGTGACCGGTCCAATCGAATGTTGAATATTTCATTCAACAGGAAAAGATCAACAAACGCATCACTGCTGAGTAATCAACGGCAGCGGATATTGCGGGATATTGTGAAACGACCGACGTATCCTTTTTCCAGACAGTCAATACGATGAAAATTGCACTGAATCATGTACTGTACCTTATTTGCAATACAGTATAGCCACAAATACGAGCACAGTATATACTGCACTGCGCATTAATTCAGATTTTGATGATTGACGCCATTACCTTAGCTCTGTGTGCGCGATTGAAGATACATTTTTCTTGAAATTTATCATCAGACTAAAGGCATTTATAACGAACTAGGAACTTTTAGTTGCATGTCAGAAATTCACGGCTCAAAAGAGCATTTATGAAAGATAAAACAGAACATTTATTGAACAAAGGAGGAAGCGGCCCGAGTGCACAAAAAAGATGTATAATTTATTGAAAGTAAGTCAAGAACTGTACGTTAAGTTTAAATACTGTAATTGGTAAATTTGCTTCATTGTGAACTGGTTTTCATTAACTTTCTATTTTGAGATTGGCTTTTTTCATAGTACCTGCTGCAGTCTTAATGTACCATCTGCAACTAATTTAAACAGAACATCGTTATAATCTCCGTAACTTAAGGCACCATTATGGCATGATAATCCCGGCTATATGGCATAGCCCCCATCCATGATCCGAAGGTTGATCCATGCAATAAAACAATCACCATCACATAGCTTTCGGGTTTACATTTCTGATCAGTTCATGATCACGCATATTTTTCAAAGGTGTGACTCACGAAACTCAGCGTGAACAAATGAGCGCCGCGCAATACGACTGCATATGCAGTGCAGTAGTCCTATACAGTATACAGTACTGTATAGATACTGTATTGAAATTTGCTTATTCCGCTCCACTCAATCTTTTGCTCTCATTTTTGTCATTTATTCGCAACGAACTTGGTCCACAACGCGTTTTCCACAAACTAAAATACATCTGCCATAAATCATCCGATCTTGAACATACAGAATACTGTATGTTGAAAAATATCTTCAATGAAAAAGATCCCTGGCGCAGTCGATTCGCTTCTCCCACTCAGAAATACAACACTGTTCACTTCATCTTCCCAAGCCACCGCGTATAAACCCTCTCTGATATCTCGTCTCAAAAATCCAAGCTAGTTTTCCTAAGCCAACAGTATCCCGACACAGCATGAATATCAGAAGAAGGAAGCAGAAGCATCTGAACCAACGCGAGCGAAGAAATCGTTGTTTCGCAGCAGCAATAAGTGGCTCCCGTCGGGGGGGGGGGGGGGGGGGGGGGCCTG
>CAJPEX010000791.1:65735-80557 GCA_905338405.1 Notodromas monacha
GGGGGGGGGGGGCGGGGGGGGGGGGGGGGGGGGGGGGAGGGGCCTGTGCTCGTCAACCGACCGGAACAGGAAACACCGCACATTCGTTTCCTCTTGCAGAAAGAAACGAGCGCATGAAACATTCAGCGGAAACCCCGCGATGCACTTCCGGTCATGCCGTGTCCGGAATCGAGGAAAAGCACGGGTGAAAAAATTACGCGCGCACTTCCCGCAATTGAGATGAAGCTGTCCAATCCACTCGTAAAAAATGCGCAGCTCTATGATACACAGAACCGTATAAACCGGAATCCCGGATAACAGACGCCTCGAATAAACGATTCTTTGCACAATGCACTCGGGTTAACGTCGCTTTTTACGCCAGATAGTATCAGTGGAACAAACTTTCTGTAATAGGCAGCAGGAAAATTATCGACAGTAGAATCTCGTTATAACGAATAATTGTTTACAATAAAGTCGTTTTCCTACTCATAAGCCACACTGTTGAATACGGTATAGGTTAACGATTTTTTGTCGTAACAAGGCTCTTCTGAAGATCCCAATAATACGTATCACAATGAATTATTCCATGACTATATTTGCATAATAGCTTCACATTTCTCACTTAGGGCCGGAGACTTTTTGGCTTATGGAACAGATTAATCAAGTTGTATCTAGTGCTGATGCATAGCGCCTTGGATTACTAAGTTAATGGACTTCCGGCTTAAGTTAACCCCCAGCTCTACAATGGTTGAAGTCCAGCATAATACCCAAGGGAACAATGTATACCTCCAATATGATTGTCTTGAAGATGCGAAGCTTTTCATAAATTCAACAAAGCTGTGGATGAGGCCTGACACCTGAATTATGCAAAACATACGTGGATGAGTTTGTGCGTCCTCCTTTATTAAAAATGTGGAAAATTCTAAAGGATGTGTCTCAGATACGGGTTTTCTTGAACCATTTGTATACACTGCAGTTTGTCGAATAAAAGTTCTTCGAATCTTTTGTATCGTGATCCACACATATCACACTAAATCCGTTACAGAATAGCTGTGCACCTTCAGGTCGGGGCATGATACGAAACTTGGAAATATAAAAAAAAACTTGCAACTCTCACATTATACTTAAGATGCTAACAGTCTCTCCGAACACAAAAATATCCTCCTCAATCAACACAAAATACCCACATAATTTGCCTTATATAGATATCTTTCTAAAAGCAACAATTACCAAGAAAGAAAAATAAATATCCAAAGATACCTTTTTCAATTTTGTTTAGCTTCGCGTTTCTGCGTTTCATCATGAAAAGAGACACACGATGGCATAAGCAACACTCTTTCACAACAGGTGTCTCTCGGGCTTTAATATAGGCTTAATCTCAAAGGAATATTGAACCTCACCAGCAGCACGGCACGGGCCACTGGTTATACCCCCTGGTGCTCTCTATATTCGAGAAAATATTTGGCACTTGAGTAAAGTGACAGCTGTCCGGTGCATCTGGGACACGAGGAAGAATACAGTGCGACCCCCACATGTGGACACCTTGACAAGTGGGCAATTCGACATAGGGACATTTATTTTCTAATTGAAAAGACATAAAAAAGCCCCGACATGTGGAAAGTGACTCAACATGCAGCAGACAGACATGGCATGATAAAATAGCCAATAAGTTTCAGAAAAGTGCATTTTATCAGGCTGAATAGTAAGAAACAGATATTTACAACCCTAAGATCTATGCCAGAAAAATTCTCAGGTATTTTTCCTACCCATTCAGCTAATTGAAAAACATTTACCTCCAGCATAGAGGGACTTCCTTCTCTCTCTCTGTGACTTGAATGTTGTTTTTACAGGTGCCAACGTTTTAATGTGCTGTACAGAGGTACAGTATTCAATGCTCCAAATGGTCTTATTGAGTTGAAATATCTTCACTGAATCAATTTAAATTTGCAGACAATTTTTTTCATGGAATTCTGATGAATATTTCTTCCAAAAAACACCAGTTAAAAATTACATATTGTAATTCTAAGGGAAAACCATAGGGATATTTTGACTTAGGAACACTCTTGATGCACCAATTATGTCCGCATCTCGGGGTCTCACTGTACATTCAAGGTATATCAAACGTAAGCAACAGAATTTCAGTATTTCAACAACAGTATTTCAGAATGCCCAGACTTCCCCTCAGGAAAAAACAAGCATGAAAACTTGCTGCAGGGATCAGATAAATATTTGCGGTCACATCATTCAAGCAAGAATAATAAGGCATTTTTAAAAAAGATTTATTTTCGTTCCTTTTGGCATTCCTTTTTTAATGTAACGCCTTTGTTTTTGAGCTACAGTCCTTTAGTCGTCCCGATAAAGCATTAGAGTTGTGAGCGGTAGTTCTTACCTTTTGCAAAAAAACTGTAAGTCTAAAAAAGCACGAAAACTCCGTTTTTCTAAGACAATCAACAAAATTAAAAAATCTAAAAAATTCAGTAACTTTTCTGCAATTAGAGCTCGGAAATTCCGCAGAAAAACTGCTTTGCGCATATGCCGCCGCTTATTGAATATTTATTTCTCTTGAAAATCTATGTTAACAAAGACACTGAACATTTTCAAAGAAGTTGAGAAAACCTAGTAAATTCAGGTTAAACAATGAAGATATCTTGTCTGATTGGCTGTTGGCTATTTATTCGAAATCAGACAACCGAACACCAAAAAGAAAAAACCTCATCAACCCTCAAGTTAGTTGTAATAAAAAATCACTTGGCGCCTTTCCTTCCGAATTCACGTTTTCAAAAAAGCCTATCCTGACCACAACAACGCAAACAAAATCATAAAATTTAAAAAAACGTTTCTCTGAAGAAAATAAACTTCAAATATTCCAGAGAATGCATCTGTTACAAATCATTTCCAATTTTCCGGGCTACATCAGCATACACTGTAAATTAAACAAAAATCGCCTCAAATGATCGACACGCGTCATCGCCATCCATGTTCAATTGCGTGGAAGATGACTATAACAACTACATTTTGGATGAGGAATTCATGAAATCATCTCTGGGCTAATGCATCATATGAGAAAAGTCGTTGTGGGAGGTTCTCTAAAAGGCGTTACAGCCTTTCGTTGTTCCTGCAATAGGCAGCGGCATGTGTTCATGACTTTGCTTGGCACAGGAGAACTAGAGAGAGTCTTGTAACAAGTAGCGTTATCACAAAAAAATAAACAATAAACATTTTACGAAATAGAACAATTGAAAAGGGCTTCCCGTTCCGTTATAAGAAAAAAGTTGAAACATTGAATCGATCCTCCTCAAAAACTGTCAACAATCTCACAAAGTTGCTTTTAGTGAACGCTGAAATTGAGAGTTTTGCGAATGGTTCACTTCGCATCAAAACTGGCCCTTCTTTTGTGTCTGTTTAGAAACAAACAGTCACAATAGATTCATGCCAGAGACACACACAAAAAAAGAAGAAACTCGGAACAAAGAAGTTATTGCACATAAAGCCAAGTCTGACGTTTACATCAAATCAAGAAGAGTATAGCGATGTACATATTCGCGAGCCAAGCAGAGAGATATAAACACATTCCTCGCTGAATAAATGAATTTTTAGCAAACGTGCGAGAGCAAAACATGCGAGCATGCTTGTTATTCTTTCCCATATACAAGCTTCATTCACATAAGTTTCTCATAAACATTATTTAAAAAAAATATGAAAATTCGAATCCGAGTCAGGAAATTACAGAATTACAGAATTTTAAAATTTACTTTTGAAATTTAAACGCCTAGAGCCCTGGATTAATAAACGCAGATGCAGTGAGCGTCCATTTATTATACGGTACTTACTCATGTATACAAATACAGTGAGACTCCCACATGCGGATAACTCGACATGAGAAAAATTTGACATAGGGACATTTTTTTCAATAAAAAGGGCATTAAAAAGGCCCAACATATGGACACTGACTCAACATGAGGACATTGAATGATAAAATTGCCAATAAATTTCACTAAAATTGACTTTTATTTGGCTTGATTGCAAGAAACAGATACAGTATTTCCAACCCTAAGATTTATGCAAGAACAATTCTTTGTCATTTCTCCCATCATTTTCCCATTCATTCAGCTAGTTGAAAAAAATACCGATTGCATGGAAGGACTTCCTTCTCTTTTTGTGACTTGAATTTTATTTTGTAGATCCCAACATTTCAATGTACAGTATAGAGGTGCAACTATTCAATGCTCCAAATGTTCTTATTGAGCTGGAAATATATTCACTGAATCAAATTCAAGTGGCAAACAATTTTTTTCATGGAATTCTGAAGAATATTTCTTCCATAAAACACCAATTGAAAATTATATAATGTATGTCTATGGTAAAACAAGACTCAACTTAGGGACACTCTTAATGCACCANCAGCAACACCCTCCAAGAGATTTTCCGCAATGTCGGAAAGCAACAAGGACGTTATCCGTCGCCGTACACAAGTACTGAAACGAACCGTGTCCTCTTGATCTCTCTCAGAACATTGTTCATCGCAATAAAGAAAATGAAACAATAAACATTTTACGAAATAGAATAATTGAAAAGGGCTTCCCCGTTCCGTTATGAAAAAAAAAGTTGAAACATTGAATCGATCCTTCTAAAAAAATGTCAACAATCTCACAAAGTTGCTTTTAGTGAACGCTGAAATTGAGAGTTTTGCGAATGGGTCACTTCGCATAAAAACTGGCCATTCTTTTGTGTCTGTTTAGAAACAAACAGTCACAATAGATTCATGCCAGAGACACACACAAAAAAAGAAGAAACTCGGAACAAAGAAGTTATTGTACATAAAGCCAAGTCTGACGTTTACATCAAATCAAGAAGAGTATAGCGATGTATATTCGCGAGCCAAGCAGAGAGATATAAACACATTCCTCGCTGAATAAATGCATTTTTAGCAAACGTGCGAGAGCAAAACTCTCTGCTTGTTATTCTTGTTATTCTGCATGCTTGTTATTCTTTCCCATACAAGCTTCATTCACATAAGTTTCTCATGAACATTCTTTAAAAAAATATGGACATTCAAATCCGAGTCAAGAAATTACAGAATTACAAAAGTTTACAATTTACTTTTGAAATCTAAACGCCTAGAGCCCTGGATTAATAAACGCAGATGCAGTGAGCGTCGATTTAGTATACAAATACAGTGAGACCCCCACATCCGGATAACTCGACATGAGAAAAATTTGACATAGGGACATTTTTTTCAATAAAAAGAGCATAAAAAGGCCCAACATATGGACACTGACTCAACATGAGGACATTTAATGATAAATTTGCCAATAAATTTCACAAAAATTGACTTTTATTTGGTTTGATTGCAAGAAACAGAGATTTCCAACCCTAAGATTTATGCAAGAAAAATTCTTTGTCATTTCTCCCATCATTTTCCCATTCATTCAGCTAGTTGAAAAAATACCTATTGCATAGAGGGACTTCCTTCTCTCTTTGTGACTTGAATTTTATTTTGTAGATGCCAAAATTTCAACGTACAGTATATAGAGATACAACTATTCAATGCTCCAAATGTTCTTATTGAGCTGGAAATATATTCACTGAATCAAATTCAAGTGGCTAACAATTTTTTTCATGGAATTCTGAAGAATATTTCTTCCATAAAACACCAATTGAAAATTATATAATGTATGTCTATGGTAAAACAAGACTCAACTTAGGGACACTCTTAATGCACCAATTAAGTCCACATGTGGGGGTCTCACTGTGTAATTTACTCAGCTAGCAAGAAATGAATTCGTCAAATCTCGCGCAAAAAATTGTAAGTGCAATTTTCCTTCTCGAATGATGAATTCAAGTAGCTTCAATTCGCCAATTAGCTTTGTTTTTATAAACATCACCCGATTTTCATCTCTCAAATCAAGAAGGTCGTGAAGCCATCAGGAGCAATTTTCGAAAAGTTCCCCGACTTTCGCTCGTAATACACGGACCTTTCCGAATAGCTACACCAAGATGAAAAGTACCGATTCAAGAAGAAGAATACAACAAAATGCGGGTACTGTATGCTGTACTGTACAGTATACATCTAGGCAAAAGTGAAGGGTCATTGGAGAGAGAAGTGCTGTACTCAGTGAGTGGTGATCTGTTTGTATCACCGTTACACCCTGATGCATCCTGGACGGGTGAAGTCGAGTGGCAAAAGGGTACGGGTTTTTGGTCCACCACACAATTCCTGCACCTCATGAAAACAACACGCGGCATTTTCAAAGTTCAACTTATGGACATTTTGCAGAGTACAGTATTTCAACGCTATGAATACTGAATTGTGTACTCGTTGTCTACCATTAACATTTCAATACGGGTAGAAAAAAAAAGAGTTCAATATGTCACGTAGCAGGTGCAGCAGAAAATCACACGTGAAACAAAGCAGTTGAGTTCTTGGTTTTGACATACGAGGGTTCTAACAAAATTTCTCGGAATGAAAATGAAAATGGCGTCTAATCGAGCTGAAAAAAAATTATTCTTTAGGGCAAACATATTCTCGACAAAAAAAAAATCAGCCCTGTTTGACAATTTTTTAATGCTTTGCTAAATTCACCCTGGCAGAGTTTTGCTATCCACTCAACAGATGAGGCGCTCTTCCTGCAGTTTTTTTTTGTGGCCCAGCTTTCCCCTCAGAATTCTTGAAATCAATGTGGCATTGATTCCAAGGGTTGCCTCCAGGTATTCCAAGATAATTCCGCCATTTTCATCGACAGTAATTATTATTGATGCCAGGATATAATTGATATCAATCATTATTAAGATGCCAATAATAATATATTATTATTTATCTGCCACGGTGACTCTCGGAAAACATTCAAAAAATGTGTCAAACTGGGCTGATTTTTTTCTTGTGCCAAAGAAAATGTTTTCCCTAAAAGAATAATTTTACATATATTCTGAAGACATTTCAAAGATATATATGAAGAATGTCTCGGTATGGAATTTCTGCTCTGGCAAATTTATTTTAATTTATTTATTTTTCTCAGCACAATATACTCATTGTACGATACGTATACAGTACTGTACAGTATAAATACAGGTCCCAGAGGATACACATGAAGGGTCCAAATCAGAAGCTCAACTTAGCGGAATGGAAGCGACCTGGGTGCCGAGGTCTTTTGTCCCTCAGGAGGGCCATAACACGCGGGCCCCGCGGATGACGACCGTGCCCGAAGCCCACTTGCCCGAGATTTATTCGACGGCGGGGGTATGCCTCTTACAGTCTAGTCGAAGATCATCACTTTCTTTTTTTTCTTTTTGCTTCCCTCTCCCAATTCTTCCCCTCTCCCATTGATGGATCAAATTCTTTGGGAAACATCATCAGCCGACCGCAAAGGCATATAGTTATAACGAAAGCAACCGCAAAGTCGTAACATCGGGAGAATAACGAAGGCGTCGAGTTCCCGCAATTCCGGATTTGCGTCATCGATTAATTGCTGTCAGATAATTAGGAGATGACTAGCGTGATCTAGTCCCTTATTATCTAGAAAACTGATAGGAAGTTTTGTCAAATTGCATATAGCCAGATTGGCACGCTTTTCTTGAAAGAATCGAATCAAGTGGAGTACAATTTTGATAGATAAATAATCATATGAGCTTTAAAATAAAGTTGCACGCAAATATTTTTTTAAACTGAGGATAAATTCACCGCCTGATCCAAACTGAATGTTAAAACAGTAAATACAGAGCAGAGAAAGGAGAAAACATGCGGTAATTTAACTTTTGAGACATTAAAAGAAAAAAATTTTCAAAAGCTTATTGTGGTTGTAGAAAATTTAATTTTAGAAGATTTTTCCATTCAAAAATCACTGCACTCCTGGGTCAATTCCGTAGAATCCAGTTAATGACTTGAACAATAAAAAAAAGCACGTTGAAATCGCCAAAATGTTTCCTTCAATATACAGAATATATATTTAAAAAAATGAAAAAGTACCGCCTTCTCAGAGTTGGCGGCATTCGTGTAAATAAACAATAAGTTTAAAAATCTACAATGTACGCTCATTCCTGGAGAAAAATTCAAGATTTTTATAGTTTCTCAAATTAAAAAAAGTCTACATTTTGACTGCGAAATATTTTTCCATCAGCCGTTCGGAATGTTTATTCAAAAAGAGGAATTTTGTCGGTCCGGCAGAAGGACCGCGCCGTAAACTTGACCTGACACGAGAGGAAACCGTAAACCTCGCCTGACCTTCTTTGTGAAGTGGTTATGAATGTTTATGCTCTTTCTATTTGGGTAGGGCAAATTTGCTTTGTGGGTTTCACGTCGGGGAAAATACGATCCTTCTCGTCATGCACTCAAAATTGCTGCGAAAAATGATGATGAAAATCGCTTCGAAAAAGGGTGAGTCAGACGACCTCTTACTATGTGTACCTAAAATGTAAAAGAAATTTTTTAAAAAATGGCTTCATATTAGGTCTCATCCAATTTCAAAAACGTAGTCAAAGGAAGAGAAGAAATAACTGTGTTGGATCATACAGACGTGGAACCTCTGTAAGTTGAAACTCCCTACGTCAAATACCTCCCTAACTAAATTTTTTTTTTGTAGTCCAGGTCTGAATTCCATAAGAAACAATGCATTAAAAACCTCTCTAACTCAAAGTCTTTCTTCTAAACCTCTGTAAGTTTAATTTTCTGAGGCCTTTTGGTTACTATTTCCTTGAAACATGAAAGAGAAAATCAAGGAAACAAATAATTTTAAGCATCTTGAAAGGAAGTGAAAGACTAATTAAGCAAATGAACCCCTTCATCCAAGTTCAGCAAGCTGTAAACTCATTAAGAAGCAAGTTTAAGTTTAGAATAACCTAATTTAAATTTTCCTGCAATTTGTTTTTACTTCTCCTTGCAGCAAAATTGCTTGTTTTCCTAACTCAAAACCTCCAAAAATCAAAACCTCCCGAGGTCGAATTTTTTTTCCTGGCCACAAAAATTTGGCTTGGAGAGATTCAACTGTATTTATTGTACTAACGTTAATATTCAGATGTCATCATTAAATTAAACATACAGGTCTCTCATCTACACCACGAATCTAAATTGAGGGACAAAACTTTTTTTTATACAGAGAATATCGTTGCAGACAAGATTGTCGTAGAGAGATTCCACCGATAATATTTTCCGGAGATAATTTTAAGTAATGAATGAATGATGATTTTTCCCTAGCTTGAACTAGGATTGTGGCAATTGAAAAAAAACGAAGAAAAACATTGAATGTTTCAAGAATTTTCCCGAAATCTTCCTCAGGCGAAGAAAACGAAACCCAAGTGCTTCCATTTAGTCTTCCCGTGAAGCTGATTATTTCAGATGCACGCGCGAAAGAGACGGGGATAAAGCTATACGGCTTTTTATACAAAGCCCCTTCCATTAATCTCAACCCAACCTCTTCTACAATATAATTCTCGCATAAACAGAAAATTCGGAACTTGAGCGAAATTTAAGCATTCCCAGACACTCGCCTTTCAAAATTCCGGTGAAACCATTAGGAAACTACGAAGTCCATTAGCGGGGAAAGACTCGGGCGACGTGAGCCAAAGAAATATATACTCTCATGAAAATTATTCCGTCTTCTGTAAATGAATCTTCTTGACGCACTGGATCCCCACTGATTTTTTTATTTTATTTTCTTACAATCAGAGATATTGATGGGATGAGGAATGGCTCAATAAAAGATTATTTGGTCCCAACCGCCTCTGGCAGGAGATTTATCGTTGTATTGTAGGAAGGAAAGCCAGCGAAGTAATTATTCCAGGGATTCTATAATGCAATGGCGTAGTTGGGGACTTATTCACCACACGAAACTGGGATCTACCGTCGGATAGAACGTATTTCATCAAGATGTTCTAGAAGAAAGTCGTCTAGAAATGAGCAGCGGGAACGAGAAGGAGCTTTTGAGGTACTGCACTATATCAGCAATGCATCACACTTTGACAGCAGTAATTCCCGATAAACTAATTTACTTCTGCGCAACCCGAATAGGTTCTTGCAGGTATATGGTTTCTATCTCGGAATTGCGTCGGAAGAATATTTTGTTAGGCTAAAATATGTCACTCGAATCTTGACGAAGATACACAGTCCTCAATAACTCGAACCTCACTCGGTCGAACATCTTCCCATGTCGAATGTTTTAGGTTCAGACAACAGAATTTAACCACATTTGTTTCAATAAAGAGCCCAAAAAATTTTAGGAGCTAGTCTGTTTAAGAGGAAGACCCTCTATTAAAAAAGATGGTTTTATCTCTGAACCCAGAATTTATTTTAAATCATTTTTCACCTGCTGTCAAAAAATACAAATAATACCCCCACAAGAGAATTTATACGAGAGTCTTTGTTCCTTTGTGTTCAAACAGCAATAGAATATATTTTTCAGAGAAGAGCAACATCAACATGGTTTTGCAGCAAAGTCCAGTAACAGTAAGCTTGCTTCAACATAAGAGACACCAGTATTTAAAGATTTGTTTAGTTGAGGTTGAGAGATGTGCATAACAACCAATTTGAATTGATGTACTGTTGACATACTTTGTTGTGCAGCAAACAAAGGAAAGGAGAATGATTTAGAAAGTTATTCTAGGTGTAGAAACAGAATGTTAGGTGCAGTTGCGCACTAAATGCAGCAAAGCACAATTGAACAAGAAATAACAAGAGAATGCTCCAAAGTTCTATTTATATTATATAGTCATGGCATACAACTACAAGTCCCTGTCTGAATTCCTTCAGAAACAACGCATTAAAAACCTCCCTGACCTGAAGGCTTCTTCCTCCTGAAAACCTCCATTTACCTCGAATTTTCTGTAGGCCTTTTAGCAATTACTTTATTAACACAGGAAAGAGGAAAGCAATAAAACTGAAGCTCAATGTTTTTTGAAAGGAATTGAAAGATTATAATTGGACAAATGAACCCTTGCCTGTGAATTCATAGCATCCTGTCAGCTTATTTAGAAAAAATTCAGGTCTCCGCATATCACAAATTATAATATCCGGGAAGATTATTTTTTTCAACAAAAGCTTTAAAAACATACTCGATTTTTTTTCTGGCCCCTTGAAGTTTGACTCGAAGAGGTTCGACTGTAAAACAAAATGTAATTAACGGAGCATTAGAGCAACAATATCCATGGTATGAATATGATAAAAACATATACACGCGGGTACGGTATTCTACTCTCATGGTTTCTCTATAATATCAATTAGTTAGAAATAGACCTTGGATTTTGTTGACCCATGCACTTACAACTAGATAAATTGATCCTTTCAGCGCGAAAAAAAAAAAGATTCGTGTGATACGAATCTAGGATTACAGAATGTCAACGATGCATATATACTGTACTTCTCCACAATAAGTCTAGGATTCACCAGTCAGAATGATGCATATGCACTGTCGTACTGCATTGTCTTGCTTGACATGCTTTGTATACAGAGTACAGTACCCCACATATTGCCTCAATAAATCAGTAAATTCAACCCGTCTGCTCGAGACGAACAATTTCGCTCCTCCTTGAAATCCGCTCGCAGGAACCTAACGCAGAACCTAAAACGCATGAAATCGGTTTTCTTCGAACTGAAAGTGGGATTTCCCCCGCTTTTCTTCATACTGGATATTTCAACTGAAGCCGGATAATTATGTAATAAAAAATACTGTATTTAAAAAGGACGATTTTTCGAATCTGAATAAGGGAACGTTCAAATATACAGCACTTTAGCTGTAGTATTTTTGAAACGACAGCACAAGAATCTTAATACAGTACATTATTATTATCTGTTATGTTGTAATGAAACCGCGCGTTATTGATCCTAAAAAAATCGGTAATCGAGGTGAAAATATTGTAACGATGTAAAGTGGATCCATCACGAATAACGAAACTGATCCGATGTGTTTCGATATGCGGAATTTCTATGATGCAAAATGAGTTTTCTCTCAAGGAAATATTACGCATTCTCGATTCGTTCCAAACGCTCAAAAAATGCCATAATAAACGTGTAAAACATTTTATTTCCCCCAGTTTTGAGCAAACAATTTTGAAAATAAAATAAAATAATATTAAATTCAAGTCCAGCAGTTCAAGGCCCATAAGATCACAAATATCAACTTCTCGCAAATCTTCGTGGCAATTCATTCCAGAGTCTCACAGGAATACACCATAATAAAGATTTAAAGCGTTGTCTTTTTTCCTATTTTGGAGCATGCAATTATCGTGAACTTGAAGTCAAATAATATTAATACAGTATCAAGTCCCAACAGTTCAAGTCCCAGAATAAAGATCACAAATTGTAACTTCTCGCAATTCTTCCTTTTCCCCCAAGAAAAATAGTGCAGTTCAACTGACACCGGATAATTACCATCTTATCTAGAGGCGTCTTGCTTTAATTAGACAAGGAATATTTATACTAACCAATACGCCTAGAAAGCACACTACGTTTAGTGCAAAATAGAGCTCCTACGTCATGTATATGAGTATATCAAAGGCTAACTTAAAAACATTCTACTTGAATTGTGTGCGGGTCCCTTGAAGTTTTATTTTAAAAAAGGTATGAATTAGTTTCGGATAGTTTGCCTTTTTTTCTCTCAATAAAACGCGGGATTAATATCCGTCACTGAGTTCGTTGCGTGTGGGCTTTATATGCGTCGCAACCGCGCCTGTTTTTTTTCCAATCAAACTCAAATTGAGATAAATGGTCTCGTTCTCTTTTCTTTTATATTCCCACAGCAATATTCGGTATATTCCGCTCGCCAAAGGTCAGGAACAGTTTGTGTTTTATTGGAGTAGCGCCGGTCACTCGCAATAAGTCTCCTTTTGACGCATCCTACGAACCCAAGTAGGCATTCTTTTCGCACAATCAACCCTAGCTGACATTGCTTTCCACTCATGCCAGGGTTCACGGGGAAAAATCAATTACGAATCCTCCCAGAAGTGCAATAAGATTCGTTCTTTCGTTCTACGGCATGACACGGCCTTCCAACCGGATGTCCACGTATATAGTATGTGAGTAAATGAGATGAGGCAGAAATTTAAGGTGATACCATTGCTGGAGAGACACTAAAACAAAGGCCTTGGAAAATAATGCGGAACACAACAATCAGCGAGTGAATTTCTTTGCAGGAGTTACAAAAATATTTTCGTAACTCCTTATTCAAATCTCACCAGGGAGTTGTTGCTTTATCAATTTATCCTAGCTGTGAGAAGAGTTTTCTGGGTTGTTTATTCAATTAGCTGTTTGAAATATACTTTAATCTATTAACTTAAGATCTATTTAATCTATTAACTTGAGATCTATTTAATTTTAATTGAACTTTAGATAAATTAGATAATTGAATAACATAACTGCAACTCAATAAGTTCAGAGTGGTCTCTTAAAGACGTAGCGAGAAGCGTCCAAGTGAGGTGGCTTTAAACCTGTTAAACTCTTTCCAGAATGAAGTGTAAAATCATTTTAGTGAAGCTGAAATGCATTAGAGGAAGGCGAAAATAGGTTGCCGAATGGAATTCACGTGATTTTCGTGTCTTGTATAGTTGGTTAAAGGAAGGGAAGTCAAGCATTTGTAATTCGATTTCAAATGTTTGACAACGGGGAGAAAAACTTGTTTATACTGAGAATCCTAAAGCGTAGTACTGTACCATTTTTTGTAAAAGAAATAAAAATTTACTTAGCAAGCAGAAGAGCTGATTAAGATCTTGATTAATGAGATGCGACACAAGTCTTCAACCAATGCTGAGCACTTCCCAGAAAAATAAATAATTATTAAAGCCATCAACTGTTGGACTTTTATTCTTCCATAACCCACGCCACAATTCATGACAAATTAAACCTTCAAGAGTTACAAGAAATAAAAAATAAAACTTGTATATCATATATTGGGGACAGATTGTCACCACAATATAAGTTGATGTTGAGTGTTGCAATAAAACACAACAATCAGTCTGGGACAGGACTGGGAATTCCTTGTAGGAATTCCTAAGTTAATAGATTAAAGTATATTTCAAACAGCCAATTGGATAAACAACTCAGAAAACTCTTCTCACCACTAGGATAAATTGATAAAACAGCAACTTGATAAAACAGCCATCAACTGTTGGACTTTTATACTTTCATAACCCACAACACAGTTCATGAAAAATTAAACCTTCAAGAGTTAAAAGAAATAAAAATAAAACATGTACAGCATATATTGGAGACCGATTTTCACCGCAATATAAGTTGATGTTGAGTGTTGCAATGGAACACAGCAATCAGTCTGGGACAGGACCAGGAATTCCTTGTAGGAATTCTTAAGATAATAGATTAAAGTATATTTCAAACAGCTAATTGAATAAATAACCCAGAAAACTCTTCTCACAGCTAGGATAAATTGATAAATCAAGAACTCGACTGAATTGATGATGATATGATTGCACATGAGCTGCTTATATATTCAGAGATATTTAACCCTCATTAGTATCTACTTTTATACGATGGAAAGACCTTTAATATGTTGAGAATTGGGAGTTGAAGATGCTACGGTGCCACGATGCACCTGGTACTGCAATTTTGAAGAGGGGAAAACTATTAATGATTTCCAGGAATTTATAATTAATAACTAATGCGCGGCGTCCTTGCCCTGTATTATCACAAAACGTTCTCACACAAAGTGTTGCTTCAAAAGAAGAAGAAACAAACCTCGGATTGTGCTAAAATAATAGTATGCATCCCCGGCGTAATTTAAAAAAAAAATCACAGGAATATATTGTCTTTCGAATCGATTTCCGCCGGGAATAAACAACTTTGTTGCCCGCCTTCGCATTACGTAGGAAATCTACCGGAAATTTCCCGCGGGCGAAGAACCGTTATC